>JAULCD010437478.1:0-15011 GCA_032361085.1 Calliostoma canaliculatum | reverse complement strand
TGTACGTCGGGTTTTGTGAGAGCTGTATGACGAGTATTGTGAGACCTGTATGTCGAGTATTGTGAGACCTGTATGACGAGTATTGTGAGACCTGTATGACGAGTATTGTGATACCTGTATGTCGAGTATTGTGAGACCTGTATGTCGAGTATTGTGAGACCTGTATGTCGGGTATTGTGAGACGTGTATGACGAGTATTGTGGAATGTGTATTTCGAGTATTGTGAGACCTGTATGTCGAGTATTGTGAGACCTGTATGACGAGTATTGTGAGACATGTATGACGAGTATTGTGGGATGTGTATGACGAGTAATGTGGGACCTGTATGACGAGTATTGTGAGACGTGTATGACGAGTATTGTGAGACGTGTATGACGAGTATTGTGGGACCTGTATGACGAGTATTGTGGGATGTGTATGACGAGTATTGTGGGATGTGTATGACGAGTATTGTGGGACGTGTATGACGAGTATTGTGGGATGTGTATGACGAGTATCGTGAGACGTGTATGACGAGTATCGTGGGATGTGTATGACGAGTATTGTGGGGCTGTATGACGAGTATTGTGGGATGTGTATGACGAGTATTGTGAAATGTATATTACGAGTATTGTGAGACATGTCTGACGAGTTTTGTGAGACGTGTATGACGAGTATTGTGAGACGTGTATGACGAGTATTGTGGGATGTGTATGACGAGTATTGTGGGATGTGTATGACGAGTATTGTGAGATGTGTATGGCGAGTATTGTGAGACGTGTATGACGAGTATTGTGGGACGTGTATGACGAGTATTGTAGGAAGTGTATGACGAGTATTGTGGGATGTGTATGACGAGTATTGTGGGATGTGTATGACGAGTATTGTGGGATGTGTATGACGAGTATTGTGGGATGTGTATTACGAGTATTGTGAGACCTGCATGACGAGTATTGTGAGACGTGTATGACGAGTATTGTGAGACGTGTATGACGAGTATTGTGGGATGTGTATGACAAGTATTGTGGGATGTGTTTGACGAGTATTGTGGGATGTGTATGACGAGTATTGTGGGATGTATATATGTCAGGTAATGTGAGACGTGTATGACGAGTATTGTGAGACGTGTATGACGAGTATTGTGGCATGTGTATGTCGAGTATTGTGGGATGTGTATGTCGGGTATTGTGGGATGTGTATGTCGGGTATTGTGAGACGTGTATGACGAGTATTGTGGGATGTGTATGTCGAGTATTGTGGGATGTGTATGTCGTGTATTGTGATACCTGTATTACGAGTATTGTGGGATGTGTAAGACGAGTGTTGTGAGACCTGTATTACGAGTATTGTGGGATGTGTATGTCGGGTATTGTGAGACCTGTATGACGAGTATTGTGGGATGTGTATGTCGTGTATTGTGAGACCTGTATTACAAGTATTGTGGGATGTGTAAGGCGAGTGTTGTGAGACCTGTATTACGAGTATTTAGTTACCTCTGGTCGTGTAGCATCATCCCGTCCTTTGTTGCTATCTCTAACAGCTCTTTTGACACTCTGTACGGTCTGGGTCCTCGAGACGTGTAGTTGGTGTTCTTGCTGAACATCTTCCTGTTCACATGTTACAAATTATATTAACCCTTATTTAAATACTAATATTGAGATTAAATCACTTTTTAAAACCATTATGTTTATGGGTTTTTTTATTGTTAATTACAGGTTTAGAATTGTCTGTAACTGAAAATAAATACGAAAGTGCAAGATTAAACGTTATTTAAAATTCGATCTAATTTCTAGCTAATCCTATAAGGGCTCAGCACAAACTGTGTAAATATTTGGTGGTTATTTAGAAGAGCTCGTGTTCAAAGTTTTTTTTATAAAACTGAGACATCTTATTTTGTGATCTAGTGTTGTACGACATCTTAAATTCATCTTGGCGCTATTGTTATGATAGCACTAAGATGAAAGTTAAGACGTAAGTTAAGACTAAACCATTGTAATTCATCTGGTGTTTTTCCTCTTTCTTCTTTGTGAAGGTGATACGGCAATTTGCTGCTGGTAAAATCGCTCTTGCGGAGTTGCCTTCCCCTGAGGTAATACATGCTCTCGGTGCTGAAGTTTTTATCCTGAGTGTCCACCACGTCTAGTCCAAGAACATTCACGAGCTTGTAGAGTTTAGGATGGAGCTCCGGAATAAAGCGCTTTCCACCAAGCTCCACATTGACATCTGGAATATGTGGCAATGTCACCGTGTATAGACGTCCCCCAACCCTGTTTGAGTACTCGTACACGTTGATAGTTAGGTTGCGATTTCGTAATAGCCATGCGGTGTACGCACCCGATACACCTGCCCCGATAATGGCGACATCTGCACAATTATCTGGTCAAAATAAAAAAAAAAACTTGTGAAATCTAACATTATTTTGTTGCTTGTTCAATTTGTTATTTCACTGAGGTCTTTTTGTTACTAAACAAAAAAACAACAACCCATATCCGGACATTGAAAATGTCAAAATAGCTAAACAAAGCACATTCTTCCAAAAGTAACGATGATTTTTATCATAGATACCATTTTAATTTATATTTCAAATGATATTTTGGGTCATTAAAATAACAAAATACAGTATTTAGTTTTAAAATGATAATGCATAAACCAATATTTAATACATTTATTTAAAAAAATAACTCTGTCACTTGAACAGTCATTATACATATTTGCTACGAATAATGTTTTTTTACAATACCAAACTTAAAAAACTGTAGCGGATGAACAAAGTCGGTGACTCTTTTGAATACATTTTCTGGCTCAAATTATTGTCAAATACAATGTTTCGCTAAATTCATATAACATTATAGTAAAAAAAATCACCAGCCACTTTTCTTAACTTGATATAATGCATGTGATTTGAGCCCCGTTAACTTGATATAATGCATGTGATTTGAGCCCTGTTAACTTGATATAATGCATGTGATTTGAGCCCTGTTAACTTGATATAATGCATGTGATTTGAGCCCTATTCACATGGACCAAATTTTCTTACAGAGTAAGTTTGCTCATGTAAACAAAGATATATTTTATGCTTAATTTATTGCAAACACATTGCTAGTTCCCTGAACGTTGTATACTTATTTGAAACATGGAACAGCAGTTGAACTAAATGTAAACAAACAAACCCATAGTGGCAGTTACCTTCCTTTAATTTAATCCGTATGCGAAATATCTCCGATCTGTCAGTTTTTACACTGTCTGCTGTTTTTTAATTATTTTACTAATAGTTAAGCAAATATATACTCAACAATAAATGTTCATGTAACACCAATAGTTTAGTGTATTTTTCAAACAAGTAAAGATTGATTTTCATTAGTGTAGCACATGTATCGAAACAGTCACAAAAAGGCAACTGCTACAAAAAATTATTCATTTTATGCAAAAGTTGACTTTTATGCAAGCCCCATGCATTTCACTATGCAAAAATGGGTATAAAAACATGTGCGTTAATAGAATTCTATACCCATTGTTTAGCTTCGTGCTGACCAATATAATAACCACTCAGAAGAACAACAAAATTGTGCAATTATTCAACATTACGAAATGATACGCCTTCCGAAAATGAGTGTCTTCAAGCCATTGGTATACATGAAGCAGACAACGTTATGTTGTAAGACAATTTAACGTCCACAAAAACACCATTTGGTGTTTATGGCAACGTTGGAAACGTTGCTAAAATCTGTAACATATGTTAAATTACACACAATGTAATATGTTTTAAACAATGTCATTTTTCTACATACATTATTGCACATCCTTGTATATTGTACTATCCGAAACTATTGGAGGAAATAAAGAACATTCATTCATTCATTCATGAAAGCATACGAGTAATACAGAGACGTATCTACACGGAAGCGCACGAGTAATATAGAGACATGCTTACATGGCAGCACACGAGTAATACAGAGACTTGTCTACATGACAACACACGAGTAATACAGAGACGTGTCTACATGGAAGCACACGAGTAATACAGAGACTTTTCTACATGAAAGCACACGAGTAATACAGAGACTTGTCTACATGGAAGCACACGGTAGTACAGAGACTTGTCTACATGAAAGCACACGAGTAATACAGAAACTTGCCAACATGGAAGCACACGAGTAATACAGAGACGTGTCTACATGGCAGCACTCGAGTAATACAGATACTCTTCGCATGCGACGTCCGTTTTCAAGTTTGCATTGTTTGCACTGGTTTTAATGTTTCAACAGTTTATTAAAATCAAGAAATCGACGCACCACAAACAAGCTTTTATCTTGTTTAAACGTATAGTCGACCTCAATCATCCATCATTAGACTTACAAAGAAAAGAAAAGACATTGTCGTTGTCCTACCTTAATCTTTACATTTGAATTAAAAATAATAACATTGTCGTCATTACGAAGACATAATACTTGACTAAATAGTATAGTTTATAAGTTTCAAAATAGTTGTAAGTTGCGCACTGTCGACAAGAATGAACAGGTTTCTTATGAATTATCACGTCTTTGTTTTGAAATATGCAATATTTTAGTGTCAACACTAGCTTGGCAACAGTGTTAGTTTCGACATCGAAACGTTGCATAGTTCACAATAAGAAGTGAGAATCAACATGAAGCCTGCATAGTTTATCTTACCACGTCTATATGTCACTTAAACATACTTTCAACAATACTATAACGTGGGTTTTTAATCTGACCCTTTTGGCCACGTGTGATCTACTTTGTTAACACCCAATTACCTCCAACAACATCAACAACAGCCATTGACAAAGAACAAGTATTGGTCACTCATCCAGACAAGTTTCCAACGTCATTCCATGGGAAATTTAATTAGACAATATTCCAGACAAACACCAGCACGTACTGTAGCTCAAATCAAATATTTGGGAAGGAAATGATGTTGGTCGATCGAACACAAGTTGTATAGACGGAAGAGTGGACATAATGTATCAATATGACTGGATAACAGTGTTACGTTGTGACTGAAAATATTACTACTGTTTAAAGGTAGAGTGACATAAAGCATAGTTGGTTGATAAAAACATCGTGTCAGAGACCTAAGAGAGCAGGAAGAATAATAACAAATACACACCACGAAGGGTGCATCTCCTTCTCAGGGAAATATAATGTGTGTGGTTGGGAAATTAACTTCTCCTTTTTGTATAATACAATCACGAAACGCCAATTCGACCAAACAATACCTTACGCAGCATCTGACATAAAACTAAACAAGACCAACATTGTGTAATTGGTTAATAGGTTATTTTTCACTAACTTCAAGTATTCTATTGTAGAATTCAAAGCACATGGAACAAAGCACATTTTTAACCTGATTTATTTCTTCTACATTACAGCAACACTCGTTATTTGTTCACACATTTTGACATCTGATAGAATTAATGTGTCTTAATGTCGTTATTGTGTAAAGGACAAAAAATCAAAACGAAGGACTTCTTTGTTGAAGTAAGATTCAAAGAGGGTTCTGCATGTACTAGGATCCGTTTGTTTTGCAGTAATGTCCATGTGGCCAGCAAATATGAGTAAACCTATTGTAAATGTAAATATACAAGTTAATACATTGCGGTCTTGATACCAATAAGAACAGCAATATCGGGGACTGACAATAAGTTTCACATAATTTGCTAAGTTTATTTAAAGGTATTTAGAAGTTGGTGTAGTCATAACACAAACTATTATGGGTTTTAACTTTTTAAATTGTAAAGCACTTCGTTTCTTGGCTAGTCCGTGCGTATGCTAACGACTTTTGAGGTTGTATGCATGCTCCTTCACTCGATGAAAATAATGAAGCATATGCCTCGACACGTCGTGAACATATCTACAATATCTACATAGATAGAAGTTGACATTCGTAAATCCTGAAATATACCTTGCTACTGCTAAATGTCCCTCACAGAAAAATATGTCTCGTCGTACTTGATTGTCGTTGTTTTATAGAAAGTCAAAAGCAATTTAGAAAAAAAAGATTGTTGCTCATCGAACAAAATGACGAGTTACTTGTTACTGTTTAACAATAGAAGAGAAACCAATGTGTATTGGTCGAAAACGCTTTGTTGCACACTAAGCCCATAAACAGAGTGTAGCGCCTCGTGAGATTATTGTGTTTTACGTTCCAGACAAATCTCAGCTCCATAGGCGTAACCTGGATGAACGGTAACCGAATAGTGTACGTTCCGAGCCAATAACGGAGTCAGCAACACTTTAAACACGCATACACCAGATACAGTATTAGTCGGACCTAATATGACAGTGTTTGCCATTAAAGCTGATTTTCATTGAAGTTGTGTGTGGGTCATTTGTGTTTAAATCTAATGAATGTACAAAGTTGACATATTCTTGAACAAGGAGCTCTGTACTTTCTCTGCCGTTGAACAGAACAAACTTAATGTAATCCAAGTGGGGACTCGATGTATTTTCTGCATTTAAGAACAATTCTTTGTGCAACAAAGACGGGGATGCTGTTGTAGCATCAGTGTTTTGCCACGACATGTTGAACACGTTGCTGTATGTTTAAGTATATGGCAGAACCATTATGAATCATTGCAGATGTTTTGCCTTGGTGACAACTAATATTTGCTGAAACCCACCTGTACACACATTAAAGTTGCTCTCATCATACATGCGTTTAGCTGTGGGTTGCTGTAGTTGATTGAAGTACAATTGTCAAAAGAAGGGAAATATATTTTTGGATTCTCGCAAATAATGTTTTTATTGTTCTAAAGTCAATTCATTTTTTTATGAAATGTATTTTTTTCTTGTTGATTTTTTTCCCACTCGTTATACCTTCATATGAGTAGTCGTAATGCGAACTCTTAAACATAAAGCACACGCGAGGTCATTTATTGTTTGTGATATTTAAAGTATACTGTCTGGTACAAAACAAGTTTGTGGTAATTTATATTTTAACATAAACTCACGAAAGGTTTTCAACAGCCAAATAAGGCCATAGTTTTAGTCCACTAATTGTGTTTCTTTACCCATGGGCAATATTTTTATACTTGTGTCCTAAAAAGACAGAACGTTTCAAAACGCACATGAATCCAATTTGAGGCCCCCTATTCCAGACAACATAGCACTTCTATATCCTATTATGAGGCAGCCGAGAGCTCTTTTCCATTTAAGGTGTGTGCTCTAATCAAATTACGTGCCTACCATAATTTGTTTAAACTTGCAATTCACCCTTGAGAGTTAAGAAAGACTTGGCCAAATCGAATCAAGGTGTTGACGCATAAAATGAGGAGTTTGGGGGATCATCATATTCTTCTCTTCAAATACTTTATATATGGCATTTTGAAATACGTTTATACTCTCAGTAAGGAAACTAATCATGTATTTAATATGACGTATCAGAATGATTTTAGTTCTTAAACTGTGACATTGGTCCGATAAATAAGCAAAGTCTTGTTTTGCATTGACGAAGTTGTTGTCCATAGAATATCTTGTTTAAACTGTTCATTCCGTTGTCATAGACAACCTTAGTCAGGTTACGTTAATAATCTAAACGTATATATTGATATGAACACAGGGGAAGTAACTTATATATTATAAAGGTTTATCTACGCATGGTGCATGATTTCTGGGATTTTTTGTATTCCCCTGTGGAATCCCATATGCACTTTTGTACTAATAACGTTATCTGCCACCATTGACACACGCTCCCGGGCATCTTGGAATGTAGCCCTCACTTGTTTGGTCCTAGCGAACATTGTCCTTGTTTCTGGCATATCATTCCAATATCAAAGTAAGGTGGATAACTTCATAAAAGTATACATTCTAGTATAAGTTAACAAGCTTACACAACTGTTTATATTTACTATGATTGCCTTGTTATTTAGGCAACATACAGGATAAAGGCTAAACAATAATTGTTGTTATTAAATGTGTAAAATCTTAGATAATGTAATCTTCCAAAACTTGCATTTATTCATGTCTAAATACACACATCTACAAAAGTTAAGCACCCTCAAATTGAAAGGTGTATGTCTTCATGAATTAAAATATCGGGTCATTCCGTTTGCCGGATTGACAAAATATAATATTCTGGCTTTGAACTGGTGTGCGTTTTGTTGGGGAACAGTTCTCACGAACGGAGCTTATTTAAGTGAATCATTCCACCCATGCTTTTTCACCCTTTCACTTGAAGTGGCTATTTAAATAGCTTTTTCGACTTCATTGTCAGTTCAATACAACGTGTTATGAACAATAGCACGGAGGAGATTGTTAAAGGCTATGTGATGGCAAAGTATTGGGCACCATTTAGCAGATCTGTTGTACAAAGACATTGGAAAAGGACTAGTCACCACTATACGGTAATTAATCATTTAGTGCGAAAACATGCCCGGAAAAATCATGTTCGTGACCGTCACTGTTCTGGTAGGCCCTGAGCTACCATACTGCTGGAGGTCAGGAACCTATGCGTCATCAATGACGTCAACCTTTCGCATCAAGTACTGTCTAAGAACAGGCGTGGCTACGAATAGACGGTTGAGCAACCTATCCGTGAGGAACCACCTTAACGCAGCAGTGTTAAGGACCCGACGTGTTGTCAAACGTCCATACTTCACACATCGCCACGCATGGGTTCGTAAGATGTGGTTTGGTGATAGGCAGCAGTGGAATCTGAGGTCTTGGAGACGAATCAACTGGTCGGATAAAAGTAGTTGTCTCCTTTATACTGTTGAGGGCCAAATAAAATTAGTCAAACACCCTTTATTTATAGTCGAAATTTGCTTCCAGAAACATCCGTTTGCTATTAGAATATTACCCGGATTAACGAAACTTCTGGGAAATTCCAGTGAACTAAAATTTAGAACTTCCTGTTTACGTCCATATTTTTATCAATTAACCACTGTCAAAACAGAGTGTAATAAACTTTAACTGAATTTCACCACATAACATTGCAATACAGTCACAATCATTAATCAGCAACAAAATTCACTGCTATCCTTGGCTTTTCCACAATGTTTCTTTGAACCTTTTATTCTTTTTTTTCACTTTGCAATTACTTGCTGACTGTTTAAACTCCTTTACATTTAGATGTTCTAAAACGCCGATATCGTGTAGATACTGTCTTATAAATACCAAGCTTTTCTAAAAGTACAACGATTTAATTTTATCGCATTTGCCTGTTCCGAATTGTGCTTTATTAATGACATGTGTGTTTAATGTTGATGTGAAAGCAGCAAATACATGGCACTACCTCCATGCACCACCGACAATTAAGGATAACACCAGGTGTTTGCAAAATGGTAAACAATTCCTGCTCTTCCGCTCCACTGGCACTGTCGACCTCCATAGACAATTACTCTGGTGTATAACACAAACTATTATAGACTGCAACTTCTATAATTATTAATAACCACGTTTCTGGGCTAGTCCGTGCCCCTTCGTAAGGTGAATGACTCACAAGGAGCAAGGATTAACCCAAACACGTCGTGTTTTACAATTATGAAAGTTGCAATCCATATTATTTTGTGTTATAACTACACTAACTTCTAAATGTATTTAAATAGTTTTATTGTGGTTTCGAGTACCAATTACAACCAGGGGATACAATAATAAGGAACAAACATGAATTGACTGCTAATGTCATCATGTGGGACGAGGGAATGATGTCCTAGAACGTATTTTTGCTGAATCATGTAAAGCATTCTGTAAAACCCTTGTTGAGAGTTTCTCAATTTATGATTGCTACTTGCAAATATATTGTCTGTTGCTGTTTTAATGCAAGACTTTTATGGATATCCACATGATTGCTTGTATGCTCACGACTTTTTGGGGTATATGTGAGTTTCTTCTTAGGACGTTTCGGGGCAAATGCGTTTTGTTCCTTCGTCGCCTGAAAAAGAGAAAGTGTAAACCCCAGGGGCCCGTTTCACAAAGACGTCATAACTTTACGACGTCATAAACCATGTCAAAGAGTTAATAGATTTGGTTTACAAATGCAAAAAAATAGTTTTTGCATTTGTAAACCAAATCAATTAACCTAGTAACATGGTTTACGACGTCGTAAAGTTAAGACGTCTTTGTGAAACGGGGGCCAGATCGTTGCGAATATACTTGCAAAGACGACGATGTCCACAAAAGTCTTGAATTATGCTGTATCACAGTTAAAATGTCGCTATGAGACATTTGCTGCTTTTACATTATTTGATAATGTGTTGTAGTTTTTTCCTTTTTTGTGAAAAGGTTTATGTGATTAAAACGTATTTTACGTAAAAACGTCCATGGATTTATGACATTTATTCAGTACGGTTTTCTAAATCGCGCGCACTGACAGAGATTTGAAGTATAAACAATACGTTTCTTGATTATGACAACTTATTTTGTGTTGTTAAATACCTATTTCGTGTACTTTTTTTTTAACAAAGCACAATGATGATCAATGATAAATTATTAACGATCTATCTTGAGAAAACACGCAAATTGATAAGGTTTTAAGTTAACGTGAACATCAGTTTTCCCATTTTTTGAAAATACAGCTTATCATCGCCTGCACAATGTCATCTTGTATAAGTAGTTATTAAAGGACAAACCAGAGTTCAGTTTGAATGTGCACATGTATCGGCCATTGGAGCCTAGTGTTTGTTGGTCTCCAAACATGTTCCAACAATAAATGAAGATTAATCCATTTTGGAAAACATTTACTCCCATGTCGAGTACATTATTGGAATATTGTATTTAGGGATATTTATTTTCATGTTTTGATCAGAGCTATTTTAAATAGATCATTGTAAACAAATGTCCAGTTCATTTCTGGTGCAATCTAGCAGAGACAATTGCGACTGAAGCCAAATACATTTCGTGACTGCAGAATGCAACCGATGGGTATTAATTTATTGACTCTTTGTAAACATTGTTATGGACTATTTATGGTGTGTTTTAGAGTATAATTATAAATAAAACTAATTTTGGACATCTCATGACTCTACATGGGGTGTTTTGTACAACTGTGCATCGCTGTGTGATGTTTTAATAGACCTGTGTGCAAATATTGAAGTAATTGCGTTTTGGGGAAAAGTTGAAAACCCTCCAAAATAAAACTTCATTATAGTCAAACCAAAACGAGATATGTGTAATGGTTTGTACGTGACAAGAACCCATTACACTGTCTACCAATCCCACATCAAGTAACTTGGGTCATAGTTCTAGTGTCCGTAAAATGCTATGAATTGATTTTGTGCTATTGTGACAAGTCGTAAAAATGTGATTTGAACGGTAGGAGGCCTGACCGAGTTGCAATTACCACAGCTACACATCAAACTGTCAGCAGAAAAATAGCAAAGCCATAAATAATGAAACCTTACAGTAAAAATTGGCTCCTGTTCCTCAAAGAGAATTTAGTGTTATAGTGTTACATTATAGTAACTATATCCTGTGAGTTGTTTCTTATCATAGGCATACAACTGTTGTAGCGCAAAGGTCGATTTAGAACCGGTGCCGAAAGGCACCGGTTCCAACACGATCTTTGCGCTACCACAGTCGTGAGTCAATGTCATATTTTAGCAGTTACGACCAACTTAGTCTAATGTTGCTTTGAGGAACGGTTCCCTGGCCTGCATTTACAAAATCTTTAGCCACGATGTATGGTCCACACAGTGGATAAACTCTGCATAGTCTTGAATCACTTTAGAACTTGCACAGTAAACAGCAATTTTAACATGTGTTAACCGAAGTCACTGGAACAGTTACATTATCTGTGAGATCGTAGCTTTTGACTGTTTTGTAAAACTGTACTCTGAAATGAATGGTCATTGAGGGCAGTCAGTGCAACGTAATCAGAAACCACAAAATATCAAATTCTGTATGAATAGACTAAAAACGAAAGCTATCATAAATTCACGATGTCGTAAACCATTGCACTGGGCCAAAGGTTTAGATTTACAAATGTCAAAAATCGTTAATAACTGCGCAATTTCCAAAGAACAACGAAACTGTCTTTCAAAAATGCGCAGTTTACAACAATTTATGACATTTTGTTAACATTAACCAATTGCTCGGAAAGATCGTTCACGACTTCGTAAATGTACGACCATTTGTGAAACAGTACCCAGATGCCGCATTTAAACTGATGGAACCTGTTGAAACTAAGTATTTGCCCTCTTTTGGCATGTGAGTGCAGAATTAAACGTTATCAGATGTGCTTTAATTGTCGTTTTCTAAAGTAAAAAAAGCCCGGCACTACAAGTTGTCAAGTGCATCTGTATGGATTTATACAGTTTCATGACGTTAGAATATGTATTCTGCTAGTTTACTCTCACATAATGGTGTGTTACAGTCTTACCCGGACATTGTCAGTGGTTAGTTTTAGTTGTGTAAAACAAAGTATGAACATAAAAAAACCCGAAATGGCCAAAAACAGCTACCAAGGCGATATATCAAACTGTCAGCAGGAAAGTACAAAGCCATATAAAGCCTTGCTGTAGTAATCTGAGAAGCTTATTGTATACGAATGTCTCTGTAACCACTGAAGTACCCGCAACATTCGGCGTTAACCAGATACCATGTACAGCATTGATTACTACACAATCTCAATATAATAGATTTTCGAACATAATTGTTTAAATATTAACGACGACATTACTTTCAAAGCAAACATGGTGTCACACCATTTATAATGTAAACGCCAATGGCATTGTGTATTCGTGAAGTAATTGGGCACACGTTACACGCCCACACTGTCAATATTGAAGGGGTAATCACTGTTGGCTTTATGAAAGCGATTTGTACCGAAAATAAAATGGCAAAATATGTAAATATCACGAACGTGCGTTCTACTACGTTTCCAATGAGTTACTGTTCTGCTATGATTGTGATATCTTCGAACTGTGCTAACTTTGATATATATTCTATTAAATGTGTCCACTTCCAAGTTACCATTACTTCTGGCACAAACGAAGAATTATTCACACAAAAAATATATATAACACCTTCAATTGCCATTTTAATGTTTAAGCATACGTGTATATAAATATTGGTCTGGGGTTAGTTACATTAGTCGAGGACTTTGTAGATATTTGTAGTGTCAGTCTTAAAATGACACTATCATGGCAAACTTAGGTAAGATCAAAGTATAACTAAAACTTTGTACTATATTGACGAAGATCCCTAACAAAAATGCGTAAGTCTGCTCTATTTTAGTTTATTGGATTCGTAGTTTAATTAGTTTCATGACAGCACTTGCTTATGCTGAACTGTGACATTAACATTAAGATGTCAATCAAATAT
Source organism: Calliostoma canaliculatum (assembly GCA_032361085.1). NCBI lineage: Eukaryota > Metazoa > Mollusca > Gastropoda > Trochida > Calliostomatidae > Calliostoma > Calliostoma canaliculatum. The sequence continues at coordinate 1,752 of JAULCD010437478.1, read as the reverse complement.
TAGGTAAACTGTTATATAACTATGTGCAACATTTACAAAAAAAAACTGGGCTCCGTTTCACAATGTCGTAGTACGTTTACGACGTTGTGAATTACGTCCTTTTGGGTTTATGGGTTTAGTTCACAAATGCAAAAACATTATTGTAATTTGTGCGCAGTTTAGTGCAAAGTGAACAGATTACAAAGTTCACCAATAACTTGTTAGGAAAGTTAGCGAGTCAGTGACATTGTTTACGACGTTATACAATTCTGACGACTTTGTGAAACGCCAACCGGAAATGTTTTTCTTTTCTCTTTCTTGCATTAGCATTAGCATACATTCAACTCTCTATAATTTTTCTATTTTCAGTTAGTCTCTTTCAAATATGTCGTCAAATTGATTGTTTTGTGCAAACATCGTGATGAGCATTATATTTCTCAATACTAACGCATGTTGATAAATCGTATTCTGTGTTTTATGTCATTTCCGAAACATGATACTGGTTTCTTTTAACATCCTTTCAGAATGTGTTAAGCAAGACGTTGAGCACTATAATTCATACCAATCTTTAACAGAAACAGGAAGGGGTGGACGCCAGGATACAAGGAAACACAGCACAAGCAATGATTATCAGGAAGATATTGAACGGAATATAAAGAATATTGTAATGTAACACATTTTATGTGTGAAATTAACCTAAAAGAGTAAAAGCAATTTTACTGCGATTTTAAGTACACATATTAACAATATTTTTATCAATAAACAGATGTATTTATAAACAGTAACAACGTTAAAACGCTGCCGTTTTATAGAGCCACCGTAACTTTACAGCGTCCTAAACTATTTCAATGGGCCAATTGTTGTTGTTTACGAGTGCACGAGTATAAAGTGCACAGACAACAATTTTCAACATGTATGATCAAACTCGCCGTCAAGAGATATGGTTTACGACAGCCTTAACAAACGACACCCAGAGGTTCGTGAAAGAGTTAGACATGCCTTTCCGGTAGCAATTGACCATACAATTATATTTACTGACGGGTCTGATGACGATTACATAGTTTAGACATGTGAACTCCACCCCAACGCTATTGAGCAGGGCGTGTTTTTTAATAATGCCTCATAGTTTCATAATATACTGTCCTGGGCCCCGTTCCTCAAGACGAAATTGGGTTAAGTTAATCGAAAGTCATTTTAAAAACAATGTCCTCATGGAGTTGTTTCTCATCATAGTCTTACGACTGTCGTAGTACAAAATATATGTCGTAGTCATAACGGCATTGTCAGTTTTTGTAATGGCTTGATGAGGCTCGGAAGAATAAATTTAAATAATATTGTTTCTTATATATAGAAAATAATACAGTCCAGTAATTCCTTATGGTTCCTGAACATTTCAATAAACGAACGCTTCCACTAAGGTCGGCTCTTCAGGTGTCTTTGCAGGTGCAATTTGGTGGTAAACGAGTAAGTCTTCGTCACTTTGAACATGAGTTGCGGATATACTTTTTAATTGTAGGAAAAACAGAAGTCAACAATCATGATGTCAAGAATTGTTAAAAATGACAGATGACAGGTACTTGGAAGGCAAGAGAATGGTCATCGATTTAATGTCCATTGTAACTAGGGGTGTCACGATACACTAACCTCACAATACGATACGTATCGCGATATCTACCTCGCGATACGATACGTATCCCGATTCAGTTTTTCGACATTTGTTAATGTCAAATTATTATGTCTATTGTTCATGATCATTTTAGCACAAACTCAGTT
>JAULCD010436396.1:0-15034 GCA_032361085.1 Calliostoma canaliculatum | reverse complement strand
AAAAAAATATTTTGATAAAAAAAAATTAATTCGCGACCGACCTACCCTAAATTTTAAAGACATGTAATCGGAACCACAACATTTTTTTTATTTGGCCTAAGTACTTGATCTTTTGCACGTTTCAATTTTTTTTATTCCACACGGTGAGTATCTTTAAAATTACATGTTGCTTGTTTGTGCAACTCTGCTACCTTGCAGCAGGTTGACGGCGATGTCCAAGCCGTGTTGACGTCAGGATTGACGTCGCCCTACTGTGTTGTCCCCGTCTTATGCTCCTTTCACTTCCCTCCCATGGGTGTTACAGGCTTTGGCATCCCTCCATCTGCAAATCTACCTCCTGAGATGGGCTCCCAGGTAGAAAAGGAAAAGCCGAAAAAGCGACGGAAGAAAAAAAAGGCAGCAGAAAGTGACAATGCACAGTCCCAACCCCTACCACCTTCAATCCCCACTCCGGCCACTGTTTTAGGTACAAATAGGACAGCTTAGATAGATGGCTACAAGGACAGAATTCACTGCATATACTGTCCCTAAACTAATTTGCTGCTCTTTTCTTACACAAGTACAGGAATTCATAACAGGGTGATGTCCGTCTGATGATATAGACATTTGCACTCTAGGCAAATCTCGCGACGTACACATCTTATTCACATACAGCATATGCATGCCGAGGCCATTCCTTTAGGCACACAATGATAAAACTGCATGAAGAAGTCTGCAAGCACATTCTGATAAAACACTTCTCTTTCCCTTAACCCTTAAAGTATGGAATTGGGTCAGTAGAGTAAATATTTGACCACCTTGTGCAATTGAAAACCTATTCTGGAGTGATCTGTTTAAAAGAGCTCCTGCAGGAGCTCTTTTAAATAACATACTCTAGTATAGATTTTCAACAATCTATCAAGATGGAAGTTTAAACACTGAAACGGTGAAAGGTCTTGACACTCTAAGGATTAAAAAAAAAAGTAATCAAATTGGCTGTCACTCCGAACATAATATCACTTTCTATGTTTTGTAACATGACCACTATGTGTTTCTCAGGTATAACTAATAATTATAAACAGAAAAGAAAATTAGTTTGGCAATTATCAGACATATGTTTTGTGTTTGGAATTGATGAATTACTTGAATTTGCCCCTCCATGTTATCACATCTGTCAAACTGGTTGCTTTGTATGGTTGCAAGCTTTCAGTGAATATGGCCAAGACATTGTAGCATTAAACTGATCATGCTCTTGACGAAGATGCATGTTCACTTCTAGCTGTTGTAGTGTAAATCAATATCATTGTCATTATGAATCGGTATTTGGACAGATTGCTTTCGTATCTAAAATGCTTTTTGTTTCCAAACTGTTTTGTTTTTAAATGTTATTCTGTAAATTATGTTGTAAAGGCTAATTGGTTTTGTTGTTTGAAAGAAAATGTTTTGAAGATTGAAATTAGGTGTTTCAGTTTCTATAATGCTAGTTCTGCTTCCAGGCCAAGGATCCCCTGCATCGACAGCAGCAGCACCAATGACGACAACACCAAGCACCACCACTCCGACTCCTCCACAGCAAAGTCCTGCTCCACCTAAGGTTCCTGAATTTCCAATCAAACCGCAGTCCGAGACCGAGAGAAGAATTTTAGAAATTCTCAGTAACACTGCAGCCTTGGCTCAGAAGGAGGGAGATGAACAAACAACTGGTGGAAAGAGTCCTCGAGGCAAAACTGCACAAACATCGATTCCATCGCCTCTGCCGGCCATGTCCCCCCATGTTGCAGGGTCAACCCCCCCTGGATCGGTCAGCCAATCCGTCTCCTCCTCCCCTCCTGTCACTGAGCTAACCCTCCCACCTCAACCAGCTCCTGTCACATCAGCTCCGGTACAGACTCTTACTGGTCAGCAAACTTTTCAAGCAGGTGCCCCTCAAACTCTGCAAGCAGGTGCCTCTCACACTTTGCAGCCAGGTGCCCCTCAAAATTTGCAAGCAGGTGTCCTTCAAAATTTGCAGCCAGGTGTCCTTCAAAATTTGCAAGCAGGTGCCCCTCAAAATTTGCAGCCAGGTGTCCCTCCAACTCGGGTTCAGGAAGCTTCAACTGTTCCGCCTGTCATCACTGAACATGGGCAAGTAACACCAGCAGAAACTCAAACAGCTGTCACAGATGCTCAGTCAACCCCTGGAAATCTTGTGATGGAGTCGAGCTCGTCTATACCACACTTGGAAACCCAACTATCCCAGTCCAGCAGTGCTGGGCACAGTTCCCAATATGAATCTCCACCTCATCTGCAACCTCAGACAGATGTTGGTCCCCAGGAACCTGCTGTGTCTCACACACAGCCCTCAGCCTCTCCTGCAGCTCCAGAATCTGTTCCATCTCTACCTCAGTCAGCCCAAGCACCTGCTCCCCCAGCTCAAGCACCTGCTCCATCATCAGAGAAAGATCAAGCAAAAGAGGAAGTGGTTCCACAGAAAGCTGATGAGGAATCGTATGATGAACCGGATGGTGGAGCAACAGGAGCTGAAGGGGAAGGCTCAGGAGAGCCAAAGAAGAAGTTTGTGTGTGATGATGGAATACACTGTGGTACCGATGATGAAGAGGAGGAGGAAAAGAAACCAGAAGAAAAGAAACCAGAGGAAAAGAAACCAGAGGAAAAGAAACCAGAGGAAAAGAAACCAGAGGAAAAAGAACCTAAAGCTAAGTTTGTGTGTGACGATGGGATACACTGTGGAACAGATGATGAGGATGAATCACCAGGAGAAACAAATGAGCCAAAACCGGAACAAACCTCTGCAGCCACATCTAAGCAGCCAGCAGCAAATCAATCTGGGCAAGGTGAGAGCACTTCATTAACTTCAGTTCCAGGAACTGAGGAGAAAAGTCAGGAAAAACCTTCATCATTAGACACTGAACAAAAGCCTGAGAGTGATAAGACTGTGCAACCCATGGTGCCGAAAGATTCCACATCTGCAGCTACCGAACAGCCACCTCAAAGTCAGCCTGACTCTGTTACTGCCCCTCCAGTCTCCACAAGTGTGTCAAAACCAATCACAGACACTGAAAACATAGCAACACAAAGTCCATTACCAACAGTCACTTCATCGTCACCCATGGCATTACCTGTATCAGCACCCCCTACTTCACAAGGTACTGTGACTGTCACTACACCTGAACCAATAAAGTCTGAAACAACCACAATGACTGCTTCAACGGCTAAAACAGCACCATCCCATGTAACAGCCACGTCTCAAAACATCATGGGTCAGATTCTTCAGAGACCCCAGTTTCCACCAGGTCATCCCATGTATAGACATGCACATCCAGGAATGCATCCTCAAATGGTTCATGAACAAATGTTGAGGACTGGGCCTGTTACTCAGGAACAACAAGGTCCCCAGTCAGCTGTCTCTGATCCGGCTCTAGCCCCAACACAACGCTTACCTCCGTCGTACGCCAGTGCAATGGCAGGTCACCCCAGACCTCCACCACCTTCTGCTACCACACTAGGATCCACTGTACCTGCTCAAACTGAAACTCCCATCCCAGAAACAGCTCCACATCCAAAACCTGAAGGTGATAACATTCCACAAACAACTGTCTCTCAGCCAAGTAGGACCTTAGTGTCCCAGTTAATGCAAGCGTCATTGACTTCCTCTGTCTCGCTACCCGGCAACATGATGACCCTGTCATCAGCTGTTCCTTCTACTGCAGCATCACCAAGACTTTCTCACCCCACTGCGTCAACATCTGTCACTTTTTCAAATGATTCAGCATCAACTCATTCAAACCAGAATGTCAACCCACAACTGCCACCAGGAATGCTGATGAATGACCCTCGCATGAGAATGCCCTTGTCTGCAGCAGAAGCACAGCAGCGAGCAGCTTTCATGCAAGGAATGCATCGTCTCCCAGGAATGATTCCCTCAAGGATGCCATCTCACTCACAGTCGCTACCATCAATGACACTAGGACAGAGGATGCCTGCTCACTCCTCCCCATCACAGCTGTCCTCATCTCCAGGCATTCCTCCAGCCTTATCTCCTCACTCGGCTGGTCAGGTCCAGCCTCCACAACATTCTCCTGAAGGTGTTCCGAGATCAGTAGCCCAAGGGTTGCCTCCTCACATTCCTGGACAGCCACTTCATGTGTCCCCAGAAGGTATTGCCCGATCAATGGCCCACGGGACTGTGAGCCCTCAAGGTGTACAAGCACACTCTCCACATCCTGGGCAGATCCAAGGAGCTGCTCAACCTCCTCATCCAAGTCAAGGTGCATTGCCACACTCCATGCAGGGAATGCCACCAAGGATGGTTGCGCCAGGGATGCCACCACATTCCATGCCTCAGGGAATGCATCCTCACTTTGCTCAGAGAGGTATGTCTCAAGCCATGATGCAACGAATGGCCCACGGAGGCCACCCAGGAATGGTCCCTCCACACATGATGCAGAGAATGCCTCAGCGAATGCCTGGTGCAAGAATGCCTCCACATGGACTCCCGCCAGGAATGCAACACCTGCCTCCAGGCATGCGTCTGGGAATGCCACATGGAATGCAGCCCAATGCAGCTCATCTTCATCCATCTGGTCAGACTGTTCCTGCCTCCGGTATGCAACCACAGACACATGCTGGAATGCCACATCCATCGCTTCCAGGAATGCCTCCTCAGTCAGTAGATGGGGGAATGTCTCCGCACTCAGCTGCACTAGGAATGCCCCCACATTCAACAATTCCAGGAATGCCACCCCAATCAGCTGTTCAAAGAATGTCACCACATTCCGCTGCGGCAGGAATGCCACCGCATTCAGTTGCCCAAGGAATGCCACCGCATTCAGTTGCTCTTGGCATGCCACCACATTCAGTTGCCCAAGGAATGCCACCGCATTCAGTTGCCCAAGGAATGCCACCGCATTCAGTTGCCCAAGGAATGCCACCGCATTCGGTTGCCCAAGGAATGCCACCGCATTCGGTTGCCCAAGGAATGCCACCGCATTCGGCTGCCCAAGGAATGCCCCTGCATTCGGCTGCTCAAGGAATGCCACCGCATTCATCTGCGCCAGGAGTACCGCCACATTTAGCTGCATTAAGAATGCCTCCACACTCAGTTGCTCAAGGAATCTCACAACAGTTAATGGCACAAGGGATGCCACAACATTCACTCCCTCAAGGACAGCCACCTCATTCTGTTTCCCAAGGAATGCCCATGCGGCCCCAGGGCCCTCCACCTCACATGCTCCAGCATGCTGCAGGGATGGCACTTAATTCCACTCAAACTTTGCCGCCACAGGTGGGCCTGAGAGGACCGGCTCAGAGTCAAGTGCGGCCACCCCACCCTATGCCACTGCAGATTCCCAGCCAAGGCTTGCAACATTCCATCCCAGGATCTCAGTCTGGAGGACCAACATCTGCCTCATCTCCTCTCGACTTTCCCTCAAGGCTGACGCCGACAACTCCTCCATCTGTGTCCTCACTGACACCAACTCCAGCATCGTCCTCAATGACACCACCTCAGTCGGGCACGCCGGTGACCACACCCCTGTCCAGCTCACAGACATCTCCTGCTGGGTCCTTGTCCGCACTGGCGGCTCTTAGTCCGGGCGACAGTGTTATCAAGATCAAGCAGGAACCAGCTGACGACGCTGCGCCTCTACCCTTCGATGCAGGTCAGTGCACAAGAGTGTCTACTCATTGCAGTAGCTCACACTGGAAAAAATATTCAGAAATTATTGAGTGGATTTCCATTGGTTTGATGAGATTTCCTTAGGAAATCTCATCAAACTAATGGAAATCTACTGCATAATTTCTATACATTTTTTTTCTAGGGTCGGGGAACATCTGCATATTTAGGTGATGAGATATCGTAACTCGAGCTATTGAAAAACTTATTTGTGATAACAACACCATCCCCACATGCATATGTATATACATTCACCTAATGAAGAAGCAAGCATATGCCCCAAAATGTCGTGAACTTACTGACAAACCAGAAGTTGACATCCAAGAAATCCTGAACTAAACACCAATACTTTCAATATTGTTAATTATAAATGATGGAATTAAATCCATGCAACATACATCATTTCCACAAGTTACACTGCTTTTACCAGAAGTTTCAACCATGATTGTAAGATGGGAAGTATGTTTCGTGTTGCTAGGTGGGGATCTGATGACTGACGAAGCCGCTCTACGAGCCTCGCAGAACGCGCTTCTCAAGCAGCTGCTGGCTAACAGTGGGGTCAAGAAGGGACCACTCTCTCAGGTACAAGTCGCCACTGATTAGTTCTGTCTCATGCTGTTGCATAAGAATAATAATGCCAGTGGGTTTTTTTAAGATTTGATAAGAACAATGCCTTTTTGTGTGAAATCCAGGATAACATTACTTTTTGAAACATTGCATAGAAACCATTACCTGTTGATACAAATTTTCTCTAATGACATGAAAATTGTTTCCACTTCAGGGTGAAGGAGAGGACATTCCCAAGCTGACACCTGAACAACAGGAACAGCTCGAGATGATCGACAAAATGCCTATTTTCCGAGAAACAGAAATCTCGTCTGAGGAATGGGAAAGTAAGACTCCCGAGGAACGGGAGAAAATTCTCGGTGAGTACCTAATGGGTGAGTACGAGTTTCTTCATCTTAGTCCGGGGTTAGTCCGGTTGCAGATAGTTTTGTCCATTCACAGACTGCTATAGTGGCTGTCATGTTTGCTAAAGCTCTCATAGGGCTAAGATCTTTCATCTTAGCATTCTCATTATGAGAGCTTAAAATGAAAGTTTAGCCATCTTAGCTTCATGAGAGTTTTGGGAAATGGGCCAATGTTAGATACAAAATAACACAGGCCCCAGTAAAGTTACTCGTTTGTTTGTAGCCGAAGCCACTCATTGGAATAGTTAGGAGAATTCCCATCTATAATGTCATGCAACAGTAACAGTTTCAATTAGCATCCAATTTTGTCTACTGTCTCTGTTCAAAACTTATGACCTAGTGGTAAGATGTTTCAAAAAGATCCTCTCAGAGATGTTATGGGGGGCGGGGAATAATTGTCAGAGATCAGTTTGCTCAGACATTAAAAAAACCAAATGTGCCTCGATTACTATTTTAAAAAATAGGTTTTCATTGATTGGCTATTACGATAAACAAGAGTAAATTCTAGTATACCTTAAAAGCAGGATTTAGTGCCTTGGGATGTGGAATAGAGTTCTCGGCAAAAGTCATCAAGCCCTGTTCCTCAAAGCAATCTTAGGCTGAGTTGATTGTAAGTGCTAAATCATAACATTGGCTTACGACTGCTGTAACGCAGAGATCGCTTTAGAACTGGTGCCGTTCGGTGCTACAACAGTAGTAAACCTAGGATGAGAAACAACTCCACAAGACATTGTTTAAAAAATAACTTAAGATCATCTAACTCTAAGATCGCTTTGAGAAACAGAGCCCTGGAAAATACTGAGACGAATTGAAAAAATAATATTAATGGATTCCCCTACAAGCAATAGCTTTGATATCTCCTGCCTGCATGTACCACTGTTTGTATTAAAACACATTGAAGCATGCTATTCAACAACACAATGTCGTTAGTCAATGAAACTTGAATATGATCACAAACCCTTTTATTAGCATCTCTTGGGAAACTGAGACATTAATTTTCATGTTTTGTAACCAGAAATGAGAAGACAGGAGTATGAAAGAAAACGTAAAGAATATGAAGAACTGCGGAAAGCCAAGCGGAAAACCACTACGCCTGAAGGTGTACCGGAAGTGAAACTAAAACGGCGGAAGAAAACAGACAACAAAGATGCTGTGCCCAAAAAGCGAATCCGCAAGCCAAAGGGTAAGGAGAGCGAACTGGAGGCTCGGACAGAGTCCTTCCTGCAGCAGCTGCGAGCTCTCCCACCCATCAACCTACAAGAACCACCAATCGGAATCAACAACAACATTGTTCCTGTGCTGGCTGCCAATACACACACAAGTGAGTTTACAGAACTTGTATATGCATGTTGCACAACAACTGTTATACGCGATACAAAGAAACTGTTCCATATGTACATGTTATAAATATGACTGCCGCCATGATATAACTGAAAAATTATTGAAAATCGTGTTATACCCCCACTCACTCACTCACTCACTCACTCACTCACTCACTCACTCACTCACTCACTCACTCACTCGCCCACTCACTCAGATAATGCTGACATATAACTGTTTAAGTGCCAAAAGCATCATTTGTCAATTTTCTTTTGTTAAATTTCATATAAGTTAAGGAAAACATATCCTTCAGTAATTTGTTGGAAAGAGCTCTTTTCAGGAGCTCTTTTAAACAAATTCCTGCAGGATAGGTTTTCACCAGCCAAATGGGGTCACAGTTATAAATCCAATAAAAATCAGTTCAGTACTACACAAGTTGGCTCCTCCTGTTTTAGCGGAGACGCAGTTGCGAGGCAGTTACTGCAAGGCCTACCTGGAAGGAGTACCTGACTTCTATGGAAGTCTGCAACACCCGAACTTCCCAATGGGGATGCGACCCCCACTTGGAGACATCGCTGCAAGGCGACGCTTTCTCAGTGATGGGCAACATGTGCCATTTACAGGTGAGTATACTGAAGTTACATACAGGATGTACGTTCACAAAGCCATTTAAAATTTAGGACCTTGTAAACGATTTCACTGAGTATACTGCGCACTTTCCAAAAGAAAATAAAGTTTACAACAATGTTTGGTATTGTTAAACCCATTGCCCGGCGACATGGTTTTTGACATTGTAAATTTGTGAAATGAAGTTGCAAACACATTGTTACATGCATGATGTTTTTTTAGTAAGTCTAAACAAAATTAAAATACAATATACCTCATACTATTGCTCATTTAGTTTAAAAAATAGAACCCATTTTGAGTGCTGGTAAATAAGAAATCTAACTAAAAGTAAACAGAAGTAAATAAACACCAAAGTGCTAAGAGCAATACATGCTTCATTTCAGTACTCAAATTCCAAGCTTTATGAGTTGTTGAAGACCTATTCAGTTAATTTGTTTAAAAGATCTTCAAGTGCATTATTTGAAATAAATTACCGCAAGATAGATTTTCGTTTTACTACTTACATTGATTGAGCACCCAAAATCTATATGTTGTATTTAGGATACACAATCTAAAGAAAATGACTATTCTATCAATTTGCGTGGTTGATCGAGTCCCGTGTGGACTCGACCACACAAAGTGATAGAATAGTCACTTTTTCAGATAGTGTAATCTTAAAAATAACTTAGTTCCTGAAGAAGTAGTTTAAATGTCAGGAAAATTTTAACAGCTAAGTTTTTTAACAGTGATATCTTCTCAGCTTTATAAGATTGTTAATGGCTTCATGCTCACTGCTTTTATTTTCATCTTTTCTTGCTTTAAATATAGTACTCTTCACTGCTGGTTTAACCTATGTAACACTAGATGTGTGCACACACTACACAAGTACACCCTAAGCTTATTTCCTCTATAATGTAACACTGACACACTACACAAGTACACCCTAAGCTTACTTCCTCTATAATGTAACTCTTACACACTACACAAGTACACCCTAAGCTTATTTCCTGTATAATGTGAGTAACTTTTTTAACCCTTAAAGTGCTGAGCACAACATTTGCTTATTTAAGTTTTAATATTCCAACTGAAACAGGCTGTTGAAAACCTATCCTGTAGTAATTTGTTTGAAAGAGCTCCTACAGGAGCTCTTTTAAACAAGTTATTACAGGATAGGTTTTCAACAGCACAAGGTGGTCACAATTTTAAGACTGGCTAAAATCAACTCAGTACTTTAAGGATTAATTGAACAGTCCCTTGAAAAAGTCTTCCTTATAACCATGCGAGAATCCCACCTGCCACAATGTAATCAGTTGAGAATAATATCTTACATCTCAGTTAATATTTACTTGTATTCCTTGGTCAATTATTATAAGTTTAAACCTGGTGGCGATTAGTATTTTTAACTTAAATGTTTGAAATTTTTCCTGAGTGATTTAATTATTGTAAGTCAAGTCACTTTTTGCAGTTGTGATATAAAGTTTAGAATCAATATTCCAAGTTATGACACGATTTATATTACATGCAAGCTTTATCACCACTTAAAAATTGACCTAAAATAAACCAATAGAAAATTTAATTTGTCTCTTAAATCCTTATAACTATATATAGGGTCCCATATTTGGTAATTTTTCAGTTTAATAGATTTATGTCTATACATCATTGTTTAATGTTGGAAGAACTAATACTTTTTAGGAAAGTTCAGTTAAGCCGCACAATGTTTACTTCATGACAGATTAAATTTTTTTAAATGTTTTAAAACATAGAGGTTTTTAAAATTGTTTTGAAATATCTTTTTAACTTCTCTTTTATAAGTCCAATGTCAATAAACAAAAAAGATTTTTTTTATTCCAAACCCACTGCATTACCCTTCGTGTCGCCACCACGGACTTACTTCAATTTGTAATTTGCCAGCTCGGCCTTCAGTGTCGTGCTGTGGGGCGGCGCAAAGCCAAAACCATTGCACACAGTATGGGTTATCGTAATCATTTCTTCCACAAGATTGTTGTAAATGCAAGCTTTGACATTGTCGAATATATTCAAAAAAAATTTTGGTAGCACTTTGCAAGAGTGACCTCCCTTAGCATGTCTGCTGCATAGCTTTATTATCCTAGTGTTTATCTCCTTGCTGTTATTTCTTTATTTTTCAACAACGTTACTCTTAAGACATTTTATTACTACATGGTTGAACTATCTTAAGACAATTCATTACTACAGGTAATTTGTTTTAGTCAAAATCAACTTCTAATCTTAATTATCAAATACAAGACATTTAGTCATTTTGTGCCATTATTTTCATAATTTGCGCACTGAGGGACTCTCTTAAACACTTGAAACACGTTTAATGACATTCCATTGTTTATGTAGTTCATTTAATCATTTATCTGTTTGAGAATAAAGGCAATTAAGACAGTTATGATCTGGGACTCGTTCCACACAACAATTGTAAGCTAAGATCGATCTTAGTTCATATTTCTTCTTGACCAATAAAAATGTCCATTGAACCAAACACCCAAAGAAAGCTGGTAATGAGCAAGGCGTTGTCCCACAAAGCTCTCGTAAAGCTGAGGTGTCTTAACTTTCATCTTAGCGTCTTGTAACGAGAGCGCAAAGTTGATAGTTAAAATGTCTTAGCCTTATAAGAGCGTTGTGGAATGGAAGCCTAGATTTTAGGGCCACTCTGTGGCAGACATATCAAAGGTCACACCTGCAAATTACCCCTTTTTATTTTCATAACAAATTACCACAATGTTTTCAAGTTGTTTCTCCAACAATCTTCAGAGAAAAACGAGTATACGAGAGGGGAAAAAAACAAAAACCAACCAAAAACAGAAGCAGGTTTTTAATGTACGCCAACAATGATGCCCAATGTCTTTAACTAACAATTTAGGCAAGATAATTTCTTTTAGAAGCTTTGTCCTTATTAGCCACTAAAATGTTTCATCTTTTAAGCAAGAGTTTGCCCCAAGGCTAAGGCAGGATAAAGATGTTACCAGGTAGTACAAGATGGAGGTAGCCCTGTAGTGCAGGATGGAGAACAGAGCCATGTAGTGCAGGATGAAGGAGGTAGCCTTGTAGTGCAGGATGAAGGAGGTAGCTCTGTAGTGCAGGATGAAGGAGGTAGCCTTGTAGTGCAGGATGAAGGAGGTAGTCCTGTAATGCAGGATGGTTAATGTAGCCCTGTAGTGCAGGATCAAAGAGGTAAGAGAGGCAGACTTGTGCAGGATGAAGGAGGTAGCTTTGTAGTTCAGGTTGAAGGAGGCAGCCGTGCAGTGTAGGATGCATGAGGTAGCCTTGTAGTGCAGGATAAAGGAGGCCACTCTGTATCACAGGATGAAGGAGGTAACCCTGTGGTACAGGATGGAGTTAGCCCTGGAGTGCAGGATGAAGGATGTAGTGCAAGGGCATTCTGTATCAGGATAAAGGATGCAACCCTGTGGTACAGGATGAAAGAAATAACTCTGTAGTACAGGATGGAGATAGCCTTGTAGTGCAGAATGAAGGATGCAACCCTGTAGTGCAAGATAAAGGAGGTCACTCTGTATCACAGGATGAAGGAGGTAGCTCTGTAGGTATGATGAAGGATGCAGCCCTGTAGTACAGGATGGAGGTAGCCCCGTAGTGCAGGATGAAGGATGTAGCCCTGTGTGTTACCCGCTGTCTGCCTCTCTCCTGTTGTTGCTGCCTGCTGTGTGCCTAGCTGCAAGCACCTGTTGTGCATGCTGGCTCCATGCAGACTTGTCTAATAATAGCACTGTAAATTAGGTCCTATTGCAGATGAGCAGCGCTACCACCTACTGTCTTCAGGTCAAGGTTTGCCGCATCGGATGCCGCTGCTGCCGGGGATGATGCATCCGTTCCTGCCAGCCCTGCCGCCCCCACCCAGGATAGAACCACACCTGGAGCCCACAGCTCGGTGAGTACATTGTCTTGCTGTCCACACACCCAGGATAGAACCCACAGCTCGGTGAGTACATTGTCTTGCTGTCCACACACCCAGGAAAGAACCGAAATTTGGTGAGTACATTAATTATCGTTTCGTCCCCGCCATTGATAGAACCCACAGAACGGTCAGTACAATTTGTTGCTGTCCACACCCAGGAATAAATCACAAGTACATTATCCCATCAGCAAGAAATAGGAGGGGATTACAAATTTGAGCTCTATGCATCCGTTTGGCCCGAAATGATGGGAACCAATTTTCTCAGAATATGTTACAGATAGAAAAACTAAATTTGGCATGTGGCTTTAAGACATGAATACCTAAATGGAGTTTGAAAATGGAAATCATGTTGCACTCTTTTACAGAGTTATTTTATTACTTTTATTGGCAGATGATGCAATTTCTTTCATGGGCAGCCTCATGTAGTATTTGAGTGCAATAACCTTTTATACATTTGAATTGGTAATTGTGAGCGATCAGTTGATAAAAAGTAATTACTCTTTTAGAAGTTGTAGCTATTTGTTTTATGTGCGGGGGATATTGACGACTTTGACTTCTTGTTGTTGTTTTTTTCAAATCGTGTTTTTAATTGTTTTATTTGAAGTTTCCACATAAACTACCAATACCACTATATCATTTAAATTTTTATCAATAAAATGTATCAGAATTTAAATTTTAAGAAAATCCTCATTTAATGACATTAATTACATTTGTATTTACCTCTGAATCCAGAGACACTCCTGATACGATAATATCTTCCTCCTCCCCTGAGTGTGGGTTCGGAGACCAAGAGTCTGAGTTGCCTGCCCTGAGACCGATTGATCTGCCAGTTGAAGAGGAGGACCGCGGCGCGTCCCCCGCTGTTCCGCTGCTGCACCCGGTCCCCATCAAGCCCGAGGTGAAGGCCGAGAAGCTGGAGGAGGAGCCCAGCAAGCTGCTACTGGAGCAGGCCGACGTGGCCGCCATCGGGGAGAAGAAGGAGAGAGACATTGACTCGCTCCTCACAGGGAAGGACACGCTCACGTCCAAGATGCCTGCACTGACGTCCAGTCTCGCCAAACCATTTATGGACCCCAGCTTAGACCAGCAGGTTTCTGTCACCTTGACCTTGTCTGCGACGGCTGCAGAAGACATCGGGGGTGTAATATCCGCCATCGCCGACTTGTTGAAGATAGCTGTGCCTCCCACGTATGAAATGACGAGGAGTCCATCCCCTGAAACCTTCAAAACCAACCTCACTCGTGAGTTTTATTTGTACAGTTTTCTAGAAGTTTAGTTAACTTTTCCAATATATAAACATAACTGATGATGATTGTATGATAAAACTGGAATGATTGATCCAGAAAAAACCAGTTTGTTCAAAAAGGAATTTTTATTAAAAAAAATGAAATATTTTGCAATTTGTTCGAGACACATTTCTTTAGTGACGAACTTATTATTGCAGATAAAGAGGAGGCTGTAAATATACAATCTCTGATCAAATCAAAGCCCAAGTTCTGCCGTCACTGTGATGTCGTCGTCCTCAGCTCGGGGATAAGGAAGAAGAAAACCGAGCTTCCTTTTCTGATGAAGGACGAGCAGGTGTGTAGAGTATGTGTTGAGTTTTATTTATTTCATTTCATTTAACTCTGTACGTGAAATTAATACAAATCTAAACATGGTTCTTTAAATGCCTGGGCAAAAAGCTGCAGTTAAGAAATCAATTTTCAACATTCAGTTTTTTAATATTTGTTCAATTTATTAAATGCATGATTCTCTTAAAGCTTTTACTTAGATTTAAAGTGTGAAAACCTGACCCATGGAATACTCATGTGAACTTTTTACATACAACTAAACACTTTTCTTTCACCTGATAAAGGAGTAAGCATACACTCAAAAAAGATGTTTCTCACACAATCTAAAACTTATCTGTATTATCCCCACATTTCTACACACCATTCAAACAATGGCTCTCAGTAAGTGATGCTAAGTTTTCACTCACTCGTGTTGCAGGACTCTGAAGACGAGGAGGTGACGTTTTGTAGCATGAACTGCTACATGCAGTTCACCATCACACATCAGGTGCCGTCTCAGCCCCAGGACACCGAGGGGGGCAACCTGGTGGAACACAAGAGTGGAGGGACCCCCTCCACCTCCCCCCGCCATGTCCCAGTCACCTCTGCCCTCTCCATATCCACTACCCCGCCCGTCACTCCCCAGTCCTCCCGGGACCAGCCTGCCACACCCACCACCCCGCTTTCCTCCTCCACTGTGTCCAAGTCGCCCATGCAGTCCCCGGCCCTGCCAAGTCCCCCAGTCAAAACTAAAGAGGAGAAAGCTGGCAAGAAGCATCGCCGCAGCAGCAGCACTGCTTCAGACGTACAGCTGCCACAGATACAACCTGTCAAGGTGAGGAAGGGACATGCCCTGGTGCTCGTTTTATGAAGACGTCATAACTTTACGACGTCCTAAACCATATCACTGGGTTGATGGATTTGGTCTACAAATGCCCAAAAATGGTTGTAATCTGTGCACTTTCCAAAGAAAAACTTGTTTTTCTTTGAA
>JAULCD010435309.1:0-15035 GCA_032361085.1 Calliostoma canaliculatum | reverse complement strand
ACAAAAACACCAGCATGTTCACTTTACAAATGTCTTTTTTCTATCTTAACGAAACCCAACTAATATGTTTATATCTTGAAACAAGGTAGGAATTTTTCTGAGTGAACCGAATCGAAAATTAGAAGCTATGGATCGCGGTTCGATTTCAGTGGGCGAGTGTCAGTTCTCGGTGCACCGAACCGAACCGTTGCAGCCCTAGTAGCTTTGTGGAACAGGCTCCAGGATATTTGATCTTACCACTCAGTTAATGAAAGTAAAAAATAGTGTTTCTTTCACAATGACAAATATGGGTGACAACAAGAGAGGTGTAAGGTGTGTAAATGACCAATCTGATTAAAACCAGTCCGATTGCCTGTCACAAGTGGATCTGGGAACTTCCAATAGGTGGTCATGACAAACTGACCTTTCAACGAATTTGATCAACCAATGACAGGAATTACCGGAAATCACTTAACTAATCAGAGTAAAGCTTTTTTCAGCATTATGGCGACTTCCACTGTTGACCATTCTCTGAAAGCTATTTTGTCAATGTATGTTTGAATAAAGTTAAAACCACACAATACGCATATATTTGAATGAAAGTATTTTTGGCCTGTTTGATGATTTCATGTTGCAAATACTGTCATTACTCATTTACACATGCAAAGCGGAAGCATTTTTATTTACATTGGTGCAGCCATTTTGTTTTGGTGACAATCGGAATGCTCATTCGAGGTGCATTATGTAGCCCAAAAATCTGAATGCCGCTACACCGCACGATTTTGTTGGCAGTGCGCTGATTGGTCCGTTCAGGGGTCAATTTGTCATGACCTTTTATCGGGTGTGCCCACATTCCAATGCAGAGAGAGGAATGCGCTTCAGAGAAATAGGACTGGTTATAATCAGATTGGTCGGATTGAAGCTTTTTTCAGCATTACGGTGTTGGCTGGCTTTAAAAATTTAAAAGCTAAAGCCACAGCCCCTATTATTTTGTCGGCAGCGCGGTGATTAGTCTGTTCGGGGATTGATTTTTCATAAACCCTCACAGAAGGCTCCCAATTACCAAAGTATAGTGTAGAGAAGCGCAGCGGATTGATAAATGACCCATCGTTTTGATGGAAGTCCCCAAAAATTTCTGACCCCTCTTTATGGTGAGCTACCTTTTTGCAAGTGAGTGCTCTTTTCAGCCAAAATCGACCAATACCCTGTAAACATCCTGGGAATGGTTATAAATTTTGATACATGTGAGTGCAGAAACTCGTTAAAGTTTAAACATCAGTGATGTGTTAATTGATCCATATTAAATAAAAAAAAATTCAACCCATGACCATTTTTTTGCAGATTTCAACATCAGTTATCATCGCTACAATTGTATTAATGACAAACTGATGCAATATTTTGGTGGTACTTATCCTTATTTGTTTGAACTTTCAGTGCAAGCATGGGTCAAGTTTATGAAGACCACAGAGATGACGACGGGTTTTTGTACATAGCCTACAGCGGGGAAAACACATTCGGCTTATAACTAAAGTGATGATTATGGACCTATGTCTTTATTGCTCTCCTTCACATATGACATGCATGGAAGCATTGTCTAAACTTAAATCTCATCACTGATGTGCAATGCATTCAAAGATGGCAGAAAAAAAATGTGATATCTTTGTTAATATGTACCTTTGTGTATTGTGTTATTAGTTGCATGCACCCTTTTAAATATTGTCTAAAAAATTGTGACCTGCTGATGGATTTCATTCCAACTATTGTGTTATCATGGCACTTGTTTCAAGAAGAGCAAACACATTCCTTACATTCCCTTCCACAAATTTTGTGAGGCAAAGGCGTTTTAACTTTCATCTTGGGGCTCTTGTTTCGAGAGCGCTAAGATGGAAGTCAAAGATGTCTTGGCCTTAAAAGGGGTTTGCTGAGCGGGATTCAGTGGTGTAAATGTCAGGTGGGATAATATTACTTTTTTTTGGTTTGACTTATAAAATGTCCTAATATCAGGCTTATGGTGTTGTTAATAATGTTTTACATAAGCTGGAAATGATATTCTGTAGACTGGTACAAGTATGAATAATTTTTATATTTATATTTCAATGCTTCTAGAGCAATGCATGATGGTATTCAAAATGTCAATGTTAAATCCAATAAGCTTTAATCCACTCTTCTTTATTTTAAACTATTACCATTATGGCATTAAGTTAAGGGGGACATGTACAGCGCATTACAGAGCTTCGAGTAATAATTTAATAATTAGTTCTTTACTAAAACAGCAGAACCTAAATGTGTTGCACATAAAAATTAGAATTAATTAATCCATTTCAGCTTGACCGTATAGTTTGACCTTGACCTCACCATTTTGACCTTGACCTCACCATTTTGACCTGACATAATCATTTGACCTTATCATAATCATTTGACCTTGACCTTGGTTGTAAATGACAATTTAAAATTTAACTTGGCAAAATCTTATTTAAAAGCGACAACCTGCTAAAAGCAGCGAAAAATAATGCATACCATATAGGTATTTGCTTGTACTTTCACTTATTCAACTAGTCATTAGTTCTTTGCATTACCTAGTGTATGCTCATACAAAAAAAATTAGATTTTCACTTGATTTTTTGTCCACTGCAACAGCTAGGACTGAGGAGTTTCTTCCTGGCTAAAACAATTCCACCATTGTGCTGAAAATGCGCTTTAACTGTACATCTTCTGCAACATAACGGTAAACGATTAAATGAATTTGAACCTGTAGATTTCTTTTTTAAGAGAGACAAAAAGGTGTCGGCATATTTTAGGTGAAATAGTTTCTTACGTATAGGGATACAAAGTATTATTTTCTCTAATTTGTATTAAATTCTGTCATTTTAGGTATTTTTAGTGTTCCTAAAGTCCAGAAAAAGTGTCCACCCTGCCATGTCTATCCCATGGGAATGACTGGCTTTTAACCCTATGAGTGCTGAATGAAATACGTTTGACTTTGACCATCTTGTTCTGTTCAAAATCTACCCTGTGGTGATTTGTTTAAAAGAGCTCATTTCAGGAACTCTTTCAAACAAATCACAACAGAATAGGTTTTTAAAAGTACAGGTCAAAGGTTACGTCAAAGTAATTCAGCACCACAAGAGTTAAGACCTCCCTCGACGATATCCCACCAAGCGTGACCAAGCATGCTCGTGTGATCGCAGACCGAGACGCATTTACACAACATGGGCTGTAATTAGAGAGAAGAAAGGTTGTATTGTGTAAACACTGGTGCATGCTCCATTGGGATTTAACTCCCTTGAGAGAATCTCCGTGTTTACAGCTCCGGTTTGATTCACGCTTCGTTTGCTGACAAACGCTTCCATCTTCTCGAGTAATAAATCTTGTGTGGCACCTCAAAGGTAAACAGAGCCTGACAAACGAAGCATATTTCAACACGACCTGTATCCCTAATCCGACAACGCAAAACAAATGGGATAGTTATGAAATATGTGTTTAAGGAACAGTGAATTCCTATTCATTGTATAACTTCAAATAATGGACAATTCTGTCAGTGAATTTTCTTAATGACTGAAGACGTTCTTCATGCGTGGATATTTATGTTTATTGCTTTGACAAATAATACAGATCATGAATTTCCCAAACATTTTTTTGTACTTTGTCGAGTGTAAGTAATTTCTAAACAAGAGCTTTTGAAAATGAGGAACGTTGTAATGGCAGTTTTTAGAAAGGAATGATGAATAGTGCAGCAGTTAGCGCAGTGGATAATGAGTTAAAGGGTCATGAGGTCGAATCCCACCGCGAAGAATGTGTATATTCTCTGTGGTAACAAACAGTAATTAGCTTCCAATTGTCCAATGCTGCAAACCTGTGACACGCTAAATTTAACTACAAGTGGGTCTATATCCCCTAAACTACATTTAAACCTTTAACAGTTAAACATCCAGAGCCCCTTTCCTCAAAGCGATTTATAAGTTATGATGGCCGTAAGCAAAATTTGAAATAATATCATGTGAGGTTGTTTGTTATCATAGGATTACGACTGTCGTAGCGCAGAAATCGATTTGAACCGGTGATATTCAACAGATGCCATTCGGGACAGTTGTAAGCTAATTTTATATTTTAGCACTTACGATTAACTTGGCCTAAGATCGCTTTGAGGAACGGAACCCAGGTCTCCGATGCTACAATTAAGTGTCACGCGAGATTCTCGAAAGCATGGGTTTCCATTTTTCATCATCAGCGCATCTGGATCAAAACCCCATTGAATCCCACTCCACTCTTTTAAAATATATATGTTCGAAATGATTATACCACTTCCGACTGGCGACATGAAAAACCATTCATGAACATACCTAAAAGTCACTCTCACCGCCAGCCAAACACGCACTTAGCTAAATCCTAATCCTTGTTCACATAACCGCATTTTGTTCCAAAGACCGCAGGTTTTCCTGCATTGCATAATCCCGTAAAGCAAAGCCAATGGATGATATTTACAAATGTCAAAATTGACGTGAAATGTACAGTTTTATATTTAAACCTTTTCTAGTAGCCAATATAAATACTTGTGCTGTTTAAAGTGATACTTTACTTTAACCACCGAGTATTAGGTAATGAAGCCGCGGTCCCATTACCTCGCGGTTTTTGAGTAATGCAAGATGCAAGTGACCTGGCATTTGTGTACTGAATCCTGACAGCTAGGTCGTTGAATAGATGAATGGTTTGTGTCTGTGTATTGGGTTAGTTTAGACTGCGACGTCACATGTGACATAACCCATTCTTCCGTCTCCGTTTTTTTTGTAACAGTCTGCATTCAATAGTAACCCTCACTACGCTATATAGATGGCTTGCAACTTGTAACCCTTTATCAACGCTTTTGGAAACTTAAGGATAAATAAAGTTGTCAAATAACGTTACTTGTGTTCTACTAGCACACAATTTATGTAAACCTACAATAGTTGAAAATCCTCATTACTGCGATCATAGCGATAATGGGTTTTGGTGCTTGACTTTGAAAGTGTGGGTTCGAATTCTGGGACGCAATCACGCAAAGTGATAGAATATTCACTGTTTTTGATGGTGTAATCTTCTCCTATGATATAGCTGAATTACTACGTTTGTGCTGACGACATTACTTGTCAATCTCAATGTAATTAATCTAATCTGAATACGCCGTTAAACCTAATCTGTGGTAATTTGTTTGAAAGAGCTCACAGGATAGGTTTCAAACAGCAGAAGATAACCATAGATTTAGATATTATTAACCCAGGTTCAGCAATTTAAGGGTTAAGCTCATAACTATTTGTAGAAAAATGAACTTGCATTATTTAAAAAAAATTGACCCCCCCAAAAAATCTGAAGTATAGTGAGTGAACATTTACATAACCAGGGCAACAGTAGGTGTTCACTTAGTGTACAAGTCATTATAAATTTGAGGAAGCCAGCCAAGAGTTTATGTGTTTTTGCGTTGAAGATAACTCCCTGATCAAAGCCGTGTTTATGGAAAGCTTACTTTGTAACACATGTTTGCAGTAGCATCTTCTGACATTGATAAATGCAGTATTTTATTTCACGTTGATAGCCAGCACTCGTTTACTGTGCAACACGTGTGTGCTCCCATTCAATGAGCATTATGTCGGTTTAGCAAGTTCCAACAATTAACGGTAAATACCACGTGAGGTTATTGCCACGGTGCGGATGCGCCGTGTTACAAAGTTCGTCGAACGTATTGGTTTTTACAACAAGGTGTTACTAAACTGACGTTTTGTCTGTGAAAAGCTTTTATTTGCAAAAATGCAATAAAGTACAACATAAGACGAAGGAAAAATTAAAATATAGGTCTATTAGTCGGACGACGTGGTTTAGGGCAATGACAAAAATGCCAAATTACTTGTAAACTCTGCACTTAACAAAGAAACAATGAATTTTCTCTTGATAAGTGCAATTTACAATGACTTTAAAATATGTAAGCTCATTCGTCAGTGGGTTGTTACTATTGGCCAATTTGAGTAAATTATGCTAATTAAAGCTGACATTTTGGAAATAATAATTTATTCTTTCATCACAACTAGAGCAATTAGAATGTACATGTACTTTGTAAAAATGAATCGTGTATATCCACAATGAGTTGTACTAGGTCGGGATCTTGGCTTGTTCTGTGTGGGGTACGAGTCGTTGGTATATCTCCAAAAACGCCAGAGACGAACGTAAAATGTACCACCGACTTTAGAAGATAAGACCAAGGAACAGGTTCTGCTATAGAGAACTCTTAATAGGCCCAAACCTCGTTTAACGTTGATAACAAAACCTTCCTTGCTGAGCAAAAACCAGATACTTGGTAACCCTTGAAGTGCTTACTCTTATTTCAGTAGACCTACATCTGACCAACATCTGCTTTTGAAAGCTTTCCCTTGGTCAAGTGAAACATAACTCTTAAAGTGATGACTTGGGTTCTCTACCTTTTAGGGCGGTTTTAAATCTATCTTGTAGTAATTTGTTTAAAAAGCTCCGGTAGGGGGGTCTTTTACACAAATTACCTCAGGTTAACGCCAATCGACGATTTAGTCCTCCACCACGATTGTGGACTATTTATAGAGCCTTTTGGACAGTGAGGATAATATAAGCAATTTTATTATGAAGTCTGTCTTTAGAAAAGCACGATGACGATACAAATAGAAACTTGGAAAAATAAGACTGAATTTGAATCTATCCACGATTTGGCCAAGTTATATGAAAACACATAAAAATCAACTTTGGTGCCAAGAGTGCTCTATAATCTCATGTTTAAGATGCGGGTTCGTTTATCATGTTTCGATCAAGTTTTGCACTTTAACAACCAAGTCAGGTTGACTTTGGGCACTAAAATATACACATAAGACGCTCAACGGATTTAGACATAAAATGATGATAATTAGTTCTATACAGCAAAACGTTAAGGGGTTTCAAGGTGGATACACACAAATAAGTGAGTGTAATTACTGACAAGATATTTCTGGGTCCCGTTCCTCAAAGCGATCTTAGGTTAAGTTGATCGTAAGTGCTAAATTATAACATTGGCTTACGACGGTCGTAGCGAAGAGATCGCTTTGGAACCGGTGCCATTCGGCACTAGTTCCAAATCGATTTCTGCGCTACAACAGTCGTAAGTCCATGATAAGAAACAACTCCACAGGACATTATTAAATCACTAACGATCAACTTGGCCTAAGATCGCTTTGAGGAATGGGGCCCTGGTTTGGTTATTTCTGTAAGAAGAGTCTCACGGCTATCTTGAATCAAGAGTAAATTTAAACAGAATACATTGAAAATTCTGAACATAAATCTCGTACAGAGATTATTACTGTGTACATATCAGCTGCTAATAGTAGACTTGCTCTTATTCCTTTAAAATAAAAATGTTTGTGTATTCACCTCAATTTGACACGTGGGGACTATGAGCGTAATGACAGACAAATGTCAGGCATTTATCGGCAATGTACGACCCGAATCGAATTAAGTGAGACACACAGCACATGCTGTTTAAGGTCAGCTATAGATGTTGCTGTACAGTTGCCAGCGTCAACATGGCCTATTACCATTCTAACTTGCTCCCACATGAGATATGATTTGCGGTAGATTAAGCGGTATCTTCCAGGTGTTATATTCATATTTGACGTCATTTCTTTGTAGTGATTTATCCGGTATGACATCATGGCCCCGTTCCTTAAAGTGTTCTTAGGCACAATTGATCGGAAGTATATTTTTAAACAATGTCCTGTACAGTTATTTATTATCATAGGTTTGCGACTGTCACCGGTTCCAAAGCAATCCCTGCGCTACAACAGTCGTAAGCCTAAGATCGCTTTGAGAAACGGGGCCTATATACCCTTCTACCAACATTGTCATGTAACAATGGTCACGTCGTTGCATTGTGGAGGTTCACGACAGCGTCGGCAAGAATTAAGTAAAACACTTATAAAATTATTGTTTTGTGTGATGGTACGATTTTGTATGACATAGTTTATTTCACACTTGTGGATATGTCACAAAACTCCTCTTACCTCGGCAAGTTTCGGGGTTTCTTACTTTAATCAACTCGTGTTGATATATTTATTATCAGGAGACACTGTGGTGATTTTCGCTATTTATGTATCCTCGTGTGTACGTCGATAATTCATGGCCATCGTTGTAGCAATGACCCCAATGGCCCAGCCTGTTCGTTGCTCGTCTGTGATCATAAAATACAGGAAATTCCGTGTCATCTGCCCATGAAATTGTAATAAAGGAAGACAATCATCCGACGTTATGAGCAACTGGCTCCCAATATTACTCCAAACAAGTGTCAGGACCCAGGAAATGACTCTGACTCCGTCACTGCGAGGTCTTATTACATGGATCTGCAAATTAACGTAGAAAATCGGGTTACTATCATCATCCCAGCTCTATGCAGCATCATGATCTGTATGGCCACGCACGATCAGGAAAACAGACTGACTTTTTGTGCAGTATGGTCGTCTCATCATAACCTCATTAAATACAGAAATCGGATTTATTGCAATCTGTATGAAGTAAATGAAATATACGCTAGACAGTAGTTCTTAATTTGCTGGCGTGCACGCACGGTAGTTGTGTTATCCTACAATCAAGACCGCTGTAAATGGTTACCGTATTAAAACATGACTGCTGAGAAAATTGTCCAGTTTCCTCTTGCTAGGTTACGAAACTATCAAAGCATAAAACTTGACCTGAGAGTTTTTTAAAAAAAATAGTGAAACCTTCCAATGAAGTTTATCTTTGAGGTCATGGCCGTAACCACATAATTGTATTAAAAAGTAGTTGCAGAAACACACCCTTGACAGAACCGTACCTTGAAAACATTGTATTGCAGTATTGATTTTGGTTCGTCAGTAATACTCGCTATGTGCAGATATTCATCTTTAGAGATCCGATTTCCGATTTGTGCTTTTCTATTCAGGGCCGAACCCCTGGTAAGCTGTGTGAATTTTTTTTACGTGGTGACCTTTTGGGAGAGCAAAGTGCAAAATGTTATCTCAATTTTACTGCCCAATACCCTACCTAAATAATTGTTTAAAAAGCCTATCCTGTGGTAATTTGGAAGTCCCAAAGGAAGGTCCCCAGCCAATTTCGGGACACAAATTCCAGCCAAAATGAACCTTTAAAAACCTATGCCAAAGTAATTTGTTTAAAAGAGCTCCTTAAGCACGAGATGTCGCTGTTTGGGTTCTTATTAAAACAAACTTGGTGTTTTAAATATTTATGCGTCAGTTAATCAAATTGGTGACAAAGGCTTTCCTCAAGCAATACACTGGCTGCCCCGAGCTGACAAAAAAAAATGAGTGCAAAAACAGCACAGAAATTGCGCATGCAAATTCTTTGCTCACGCGTTTCTCAACATTTTTGCATAACTGGCTGTAACCTTCATATGGTTGACAGATGTCTGTCGTAAAAATCCATAAACACTTCGAGGTTTTTGTTTTAACACCCAACGTTATGTAAATTCAAATTGAAGACACAAAAGCTAGTCTGACAAAGTGAATTCACAGAATGTGACGTTTTTTGTCTTTTCTTGTGTCATTTGACGCGGAAAACAGCTTTGTGTTATTTGAACCTAGCTACGTTTGACCGATACAGTCAAAATTAAAACGTTTATATACAAGAATAAACTTTCGAAAATACTTCCTAGTTTCTATCAATAAAAAGAAATCTAAACGCACTAAATCTGTTCGTACAATTAAATACAGTTCTTTTATGACTATCCCCCATTGAACTTTGACCACTACCCACCGAAAAAAAATAATAAAACCAAACACTGTGTAGGCTTTTAAATGCTGTTAAATGCACTTTTTATGAATATCATCCGCTGAATTTGGCCACTTTCTACTAAAAAAAGATTTTATCCAATAAAATCATTGAAGATGTGTGCAAAGTCCTTTCATTTTGCCCAATAAACAAAGTTATGAGCAAGGTTAATAGTTACTGCTGTTAAGGCCTCTTGTAGAACGCTCAAGTTACACAACTCGGGTGGCTTTGCATTAACTCCTGGAGTGCTAAGTCGATTTTGGTATTCAAATCCTAACCACAATAAGCTGTTTAAAACCTATCCCATGGTAATTTGTTTAAACGAGCTCTTTTCGGAGCTCGTTTAAACAAATTACCATGGGATAGGTTTTAAACAGTTCAAGACGGTGACAGGTTTAAGTCCTGAAACTTATCCAGCACTTTTAGGGTTAACAGGAGTGTGGGAAAACTTTACGGGAAGTCAGCGTGTCGACTCAAATTACCGGAAATCTGCGATTTTAATTACTCCACTTTCAAAAATCACTCCCCTGCTTCCGCGTTTCCGACCTGCGCACAATGTGTTTCTTGGACAGTGTCAACTTGACAGAGCGCTTGGTGACATTTCTGTTGTAGAATCTCAGCTGAAAAAACCTATGAGCATCTCTGTCGCAGCTGGGCGGCGCGTTGTACAAAGCTTCTGGCTACAATGGATGAGCTTTATGGGCAATGGAAATAGTTTCCGTCAATGATTTTGTCTTCAATGAAGTAAAACTGACATTTTTATTTTTTACATTGCTAGCGGGGAACTTGTTGAGAATTAAAGGGACACATCTGAAAAAAGAAAATGTGTCTGGCTACAAAACTCGACTGGGTGACTGGGCTGATTAGTTGACAGTTTGACTTGGATGACTGGGTTGGGTCGTTAGTTTGGCGAGTGATATAAGTTTCACGCCGTTTAAAACAAAGTTATATAATCTTGCCGCTGTTATATTTTCAAGGGACATCCTTCATAGTTCGTGTGGTTCAATAGAAGCAGTGAAACTTCAACTGGTATTTGCGAAACAAGGGTTATGCTGCGTTGCATAAACCTTCATAACGTTACTGTCTTATTAACGGTGTCACAGTTAAGTTTACAAATGCCCAAAACGTTTGTGAACTACACTTACTGCTAAAAACGTTTTCTTTGCAAAGCTCTCTAATGTATTAATCATGTATGTATGTCAAGTCATTGTGGCCACGAGCCAATAACTGTATAAGGCTTTTATGAAAAAATAGTCAGGAAGTGAGTAATTATAATGAACACGCGCACTCTTGTCCTTTGTTCGTGACTTCAAACAGTAAATTCACCCTTGCAGTGCTGAACCGAATCAGCTGTTGCAAGCTAGTGTTTTTAAACCTATCCTGTGATAATTTGTTTAAAAGAGCTTCATTAGGAGCTCTTTTAAACATATTTATCACAGGATAATTTCATCAGCTTATTTCGACCAGAACATTGCAAAGGACAAATGTTAAATTGGCACTGTTAGGGTTAAAGACTACGTTTAAGAAACGCACAGGACCAAGTCTGTTATACACGGCGCACAGTTGGTAACATCGACGTGTGCTGGGACCACGTTAACTAAAAACACACAAGGTCAATACCAGACAGTCGGTGATGTTATTTACAGCAGCGAGGTGGACGAATATAATTTTACGATCGATACAGTAATTGAAAACATCCGTTGCAAGACCAACAGAAACTAAATATGTTACTTTTAGCCTTTGGTGACATATTGATGAAATAGCACGGACAGCAGCGCGTCTGGAAACCTTCGGTTAAAGTGGAAATAGGATTTGTTTGTAAATATCTCATCAAATAAATAAAATCAACACTCCAAATAAACAGATTTGAAGTAGCGCAGTGGGCAAGGTGTCTGCCCACAAAATCGTGGATCGTACATTTTGTGGATACGTACCCCTTGATAATAAATATTCTGTCGTTATCGGCTAACACTGATAAGTGGAAATGTCTAAAAGTAGCGTTCACCACCCCACCCCTTCCCCTTCCCCTCACCCCCACTCCCACTCCCACCCCCACCCCAGAATCACCTACCCTAGATTCCCCACCTTCCATTACCACATTTATCCCGATACCTTACAAAACTAAAAATGAACACACAATCGTGTTTTTGCCATTCCCGATAAATGCCAACCAGGTAGCATTTAAACGCAATTGTGAGTAGCACTACAAGATTCTTCAACTATCCTTGTTTATGTTTCTTCCCTGCACGTAAGTGCATCGTATATTTTCTTTACGCTTGACAAGTAAAGCTCCTGCAGCACATGTACGCTGAACGCTTTCATCAGTTGCATCCATCTCATGGTCTCACGACCTTTGACCCTTGCCTGTCAGGTTGCGGATTATATGGCAAATTTAGCAGCAGCAGTAAAATAAACCAAATCACGTGGCCTGCGTGTTACAAAAGTCTCATAAAGTTTAGAGTTCGTAGCCACAAGTTCTAAATACGCCCTGTGCTAACGTGTTTGGTTCACAAATGCCCAAAATCATTGTAATCTGTGCACTTTTCAAAGAAAACTAGTTCTTTTTTATCGTTTTTTTTTTTAGAAGTGCACTTTTTACAACGACTTTGGTGTTACAAAACCGAACCCGTTGGTCCGGTTAAATTTTTGTCGAGATCGTAGCCCAAAACATATAATAAAACTGTTCTTTAATTGAATAATAACTTAACTGTTAAAATCCTTGTCAAATATACATTTTTCAATGGAAAAAAAACAAGTTTATATACACAACAGTTTGTTTATAGTGGTTAAACGAATTGGCCAAGAAGATAGTCTTAAGAGGTCGTAGATTTACGATGGTTTTGTAAAACGGCACCCAGGGGTAAAATAAACCAAATCACGTGGGTAATTGGCCCTGACACCTTTGATCGTTAACGTCCGCACGTGTTTGCAACGCAATGTCTTAGGGATCGTTAACCCTGTCCTGTGTGTGTTTAGATTTGACGGCGGGGTAACACTCGGGTCATGCGCAGTATCAAAACTTAAACCAAACAGTAGGAGACATTAATACTAAATTGCCACTGTAGCAGTGTTCGTACGCGAAAGTTAACCCTTGAAGTGCCGAGCTCAAAATTTGACTGTTTCAAATCTAAAATAAATTCGGAATACTGTTGAACATGTATCCTGTGATAGTTTGTTTAAAAGAGCTCCTTTCCTTTCGGAGCTCTTTTAAACAAATTATCACTGGATAGGTTTTCAACAGTTGATTGTATTCACAGTTTCTATAAACCCCGACTCAAAGATGTAATAAGTTGTGTAGTTTGTAGAAAAAAATGAACTAATATTCAAATGGAAGACGATGCCGTGACATTAATATCAAATGTTGAAAAAAAACCTAAAGCTTTAAAAGCTATCTTAAAAACTAATAATTTATACACATAAAATTCTAAGTTTTTACTGCAAGAGTGCTTTCCTTATATGACAGGATTAAATTGCGCCTGTTTTTACAATGCATTCTACAAATATTTGGACGTTTAATATGGGTATTCGCTAAATTTCGTCCAGTTTGAAACGTATCTTCCGGTTTGTTAAATCTGATCGAATTACATGTATGTATATGAAAGGACGATAGCACATTATCTTCGCTTAAATGATATCCTTCGTTGAGTTTTAGCCAATTTCATTTTCCTAAATTTCCATCGATTTCACGTCAGTTACAATTTGCAGCTGAGGACGATTCCATGTAGTTTGGATGTTTCGAGACAGGTTAAATTATTTCTCCTGTATTGTACCGATTATCTGTCGCATTGTGCTCGTATCCTACTCGTGTAGACTTCCCGAACCAAACCCCGAAGGAATGGTATCGGATAATTGTTTATGAGAATCTATTTTATAGCTAAATTGAATGCGACGTTGGCATAATTGCAGTATGAGATGACGTGGGCACTCAGCGCTTTAAAATAACGAAACCACTTTATTTAATTTGCTTCAGATTTGCAAGTTCAATGATACATGCCTCGGATTTTAATGTATTTAACTTGTGTACGTCCATCATTTTGTGTGTAACTTCTTTTTGGGGCAATATGTTACATTTATATCAACGTTGGTGGTTATTGAGTTCAATAATCTGAAAATCTGAATTTTAGTCAAGAAACAGTAGTGTACCGATGTTTTAGTTAAACTGACTCATTGTCTTATCACCTTAAAACAGACGTAATTCACACAAAACGATTGTGACGCTACATCAGTTCTAAACCAAATCAGTTGTGAATTCTTACCAACGCGATCGTAGCGGTACCGCTACGATCGCGTTTGTAAGGATTTACAACTATGGTAGCGTTACAATCGTCTTTTACACCCGGGACCGTAATGTTGTCTAAAAATGTGATTTGTTTCATAATTCATTTTGAAATGTCGTCCATGAACTAGTTTTTCAAATATTATTTAAATCATTATTAAGTATGTTCAGAATGTAAAGCCTCATTTCAACTGCACCATGGCGTGCCAGAACGTTTCGTTTAGTCAGGTCTCGTGTCAGTCTCGTGCGCGTTACGAATGATCACCGACTCCACCAGGAATTAATTACATGAGAAACCGCGTGAATGACTTAACTCGTTAGTTTGTTCCACACGTAATTGGTCAGTGTAACTGGGTCGTGTAAATGTATAAACTTTCTTGGATTCATCAAATCGTTATTTTTTTGCATGTATTTTTTTCTCCTGCTTCATTACTGTTCTAAGGGGAAACGCTAATTGCATCTAAATCAATGTTAAATGAAGTAATAAACTTTCATTCCCAACTCGTAAACCAATGCGCATGTTCATTCTTTTACTCGAAAAACGCAACGACCTCGTAAACAATGTCACTAAGCCATTGAAGTTTGTTAACAAAGTCTAAATCGTTGTAAACGGTGCACTTATCAACGAATAACAAGTCTTTCTTTGGAACGTGCAAAGTTCACAACGATATTATTTTAAACCGAACCTATTAGTTGTTTGTAATGTGAATACCATTTAATACTGTTTTACGTCAACAGCCACTATGATGTATGAGGACACTAATTGAATTTGTTCGTTGAAATAATGAATATCATATTTCTAAATGTCAAACGTGAAGATGATTGAGAAATAATTCTTTTTTTCTGGTTGAATAAGTTACAATATCATGTAAGTCTTGATCACAGCACACGTTTGGTCATCGTTTAAAATAAGTTAAATGCACTACGAGTGAAACTGCATGTTCAGCGTATTAAATACATGCATTTGGGGCTTTTATGCAGCAGTCGGAAGGGGGGT
>JAULCD010434216.1:0-15038 GCA_032361085.1 Calliostoma canaliculatum | reverse complement strand
GTTGAAAACCTTTCCTGTAATAATTTGTGTAAAAGAGCTCCTTTAGGAGCTCTTTTACACAAATTATTACAGGAAAGGATTTCAACAGCACAAGGTGGTAATAGTTTTTAGTTATACTCACCCCAGTCCAGCAATGGAAGGGTTAACTATATAACTTGGACAAGTAGGGTTTAACTGCGGACAAGTAGAGTTTTAAACAATTATATTTCCACACCCTTGGTTCTCCTGCAATTATCCTGTTTCGTATACAATTTGGTTGATTTGTTTTAATTGTGAAAGAGGCACACAAAAATATTTACCATAATATTTTTTTGCAAAGGAACAATTAACAAAATAGTCAAGCCTTTTGTTTGTGTGAAATAAAAAAAGCAAGCCCAGACTTTCACCTTAATAATTCTTTCACATTGAAGAAATTAAGAATCTCACCTGATATCAAATATATCAACATGAGTTGATAAAAGTTTAAAACTTTGAGGCATGCTGAGGAGTTTTAAACTTTAATCCACAAGTGTTGGTATATTTTTTTGTCAAGACACAAGGGTGAGATTCTATCTCTCATTCAAAACCAATCTATGACAACAATCAATCATTTTGTAACTGTTTTGCTGACATAAGCCTGAACAGTGCTGCTGCATAACCATTGTGCTGCCACATGTTTGCAATGATGGGACAATGGGTATGATGTCATGCCGGAGATATGGGTACAATCTCCATATCTTCTGTAGGAGCCAGTTTTGGATGCTAAAAAAACATCAAGCCCTAGCATTATTACAAATGTTAATATGTCACTTCCTTATGATTTTTTTCAGGTGGATGGTTTTTATGCAGACTGGAACATAATGTGTACAATACGACGCAATCTGTGAAGATCCGCTGGTTGTCAAGGAAACTGGAGAGGAAGGGCGGACCACCAGTGGATGAGAATGATTATGAACTGGACTACCGAGACGAGGTCGACCCAGGATGCATCTTGTTCAGTGTCCGTGTTATCAGAGAAAAGATGACCTTTAAACTGTACGAGGAAGATCGACTGGAGACCGAGAAACTACTCAAAGTTGCTGCTGATGTTGCCAGTGGGAAGATGGCCCCTGATGATGTTGACAGTGATGGTGAGGCTGTTTTTATTTAATGAGCTGCTTTATAGAATTTTTGGCCTTAATTTCAATACGAGCAGTCAGAATATAGATAAAATATATTGAATTTTAAAATAATACCCCTGCTACTGTGTGCTTAAAAAGTGTTATTTGCCAATTTTAGTGATCAAATTCTAACTAAAATAGCTATTGAAAACCTATCCTGTGGCAATTTGTGTAAAAAGCTTCTAAAAGAAGCTCTTTTACACAAATTAGCACAGTATAGGTTCTCAACAGCAGGTGGCAACAGTCTTAGGTTCGACTAAAAATGTTTTAGCACTCTAAGAATTGACATGGCATTGACGATACTGAGTTTATTGACCATAAATACTGTATTATGTCCAACTGTACTTTTTTGCCCTACGTTCACAATATTTTTCATAGAATTTAATGTTTCAGATGACCTTTGGTCACTGGTCATTGACTTATAAAATTCAAATTTAACAGATCATTTTATTAAATAGTCAGACGTTTGACTAGAAATGTATATCAAGGTGTCACGTTAAACAGTTAACAGTTGTTAAACAGTTGTTGGTTTTGTTTGTTGACTTATTGAGTTTTGCTGGTGACTTATGACATTTTGGAAGTCCAAACCAATGACCTTTTCAAAATCACTGTCAAAATCACTGGTTTTTCCAATGAAAAACGATGACATAACATCCCTTTTTAAAATAATTTTATTTCACAAATTTTAAAATTAAAGTAAACTAAAAACAAGTTTAAACATAGTCAGCTCAAAAAAGTTATGTTTTATACTTACTTTAACTTAATGCTCATAGTTCACGATTTCGCGGATGTCAACGTTTCGTAGCATATGATGAGAAGGGTTTCAGTATATATATATGCATGTAGGGATATGGACATGACAATGAGCTTACAATGGGTGTGATTACAAGTGAGCCAAGTGGAAAAGGATAAAAGACAAGGAACACAACATAAAAGAGAGTTAAAACAACAATGACAACTGTGATAGAGGCCAGTTAAATACAAGGATGATGAATGCATACTATTACAATGATATTTAAACAGGTTAAAAAGAACAGAGACAAAGCTGATAAAAGCTTGTAAAAACATGAAAAAGTTAATTTAGCCATTAGCAGCGATATTTATCTTAAAGTAAACTTACCAAAACAGTGCTTTTATTTTTTTTAAATATTGTAAAAAAAATTGTCTCGTAAAGCTACTAAATATAATTAATGGCCTAATCTTTTACCGACATACAGTTATTTAGAATGAATGTGTAGTTTCATAGTTGGGTTTCTAGTTATTTGTTGCTGCACTCAGGGATGGGGTCCTGCCAGCGACTCGTGACATTCACTGGGTTAGAAATTTCCTTTCTACTTAGGGCGACAACTCATTTATTCAATTAAAACAGAAATTTTCAAACTTTAAAACAAAATTTCCTTATTGAATACTTTTTGGGAGTATAAATTATTCCACACCAATCTTGATTTATCAAAAAATGACATGGAAATGTAGATATTACAAAATAAATATTTTGTCTGTTTTTATGCCCTATTAATTATGGGATCTCGTATTATTGTAGTTGAGGAGGTTGTGCAGATTGAACCTCCAACAAAGAAAAGGAAGACAGAGGAACGAAAAAAAGGAGAAACTAAGAAAAAAGGAAAAGGAAAAAAGAAAGAAGGAAAGAAAACAAGCAAGGGAAAGAAGCCAGCAGGGGAAAAGAAGAAAAGGGAACCCAAGGAAAAAACTCCAAAAGGTAACATTTCTTTATTAACAGAAGTAATTTACTGATGTAGGGCGAAGATTAATGTTATGCACACAATAAAAAAAGAATTTGACATCCATAATAGTCATTGTCATAGAATTGATTTCCGTTAAAATTAAAATGGAAATATGGGCCTCGGGTCAGCACTTTTTTTTGCTAAATGTCCACTTTAAGGCGAAACAAATCACGGTTTGAATGCCACGGGTTGAATGCGGCAAGATGCACAGACTGTTAAGACATAAAAATAGTCATCTCTCAAACATTTT
This sequence comes from Calliostoma canaliculatum, assembly GCA_032361085.1. Taxonomy (NCBI): domain Eukaryota; kingdom Metazoa; phylum Mollusca; class Gastropoda; order Trochida; family Calliostomatidae; genus Calliostoma; species Calliostoma canaliculatum. The sequence goes on along the minus strand of JAULCD010434216.1, from coordinate 11,907 downwards.
ATGTGTCTTTTTTAGCAACAAGGGCGATCTTCATGATTACTTTTGCTTTTTATAACACCAAATCTGGCCCATACTTTAAAACACACCACAAGACCTTTATGAAGTGATAATCCCAAATTTCAAAAGATGTTAAAGTTAAAATAGTGTGAACACGTGTTTGTTTCTTGTAATCTTCAGAGCCGAAAAGGAAGGTTGCTAAGAAGAAAGATGAGTTGATTCTTCATCCAAATCCTGCCATTAAAATACAGGAGAAGGATCCATTCTTTAAGACCAAGTAAGATATTTATAGAATTTAGGGCACAAACGGCTAGCAATAAAGTTTGAAATGAGAATTTTCCAAAAAGTTGAGGTCAGTATTTCCCCAAAACAGAGGTGTTCACAAGAGAAATGTTAATTTCTTTCCAGATATAATATTTCTTGTTTTTAAACAAAAAAGTTCTCTGGAATGCACATGCTTCGCAGAAATTAAAGACAAAATGTATGCGTTCTTTTACTTGTATCTTTATGCTTGGAAATCACAAAGATTAGATGGTAGTTACCTCAGCTCTTTGGAAAAGTTAAAAATTTAAATGTCATGTAAGGACATTTACTGAAGTATTGTACTGTGAGGTAATTCATTCAATACCAGTCAGATCGAAAGATTTGAGTTGTGCCATATCATCAACATCACACTTTCAACATCGCCTTCAGCCTAACCAGTTTTTTTTTTTAAAGTGTCCTGAAGTTGTACATCGCGGTTCAATTCGCTTGAGTTGTTCCTCTGCGATGAAATTGTTGCAGTTTCCTTTTTGTGGAGTGGAATTTCTGTGTATTGTGTCAGTTTAATATGTTCAACTTGTTGCCCCATGGGGTTTCCGGGGAGTGTCTTCGGACACTGGGAAGAATAGGACCGCAGTAACCCTATGCTTGACGTACAAGCCGTCTAAAATTGGGATCTTTTGCTGTAGCTTTTCTTTCAGTCACTCTCTTTTTCTCATCTGTTACTCCCTCGGTGTGCTTCTTGTACACCACATGGCGATATAGCTGAAACATTGCTGAAAGCCATGTAAAACTCGATTTCACTCGCTCACTCATTGGATGCATGTTGTTCTTTTAGTATCTTATTTTAAAAGTAAATATCGTGGTTGTATGTTCCCTTACATGTACAAATAACCTTAACGATGATATCGCAGAAGATGAAGGTGGAGATTATGGGGAGTTTGAGAAAAATTCTACAAGTTACTAAGATTTGTGTTGCATAAGGTGGATGTTATAGAAGTAGTTGGCGATAGTTTTAAACATTGTGGTTAAATATGTGTAGGCGCATGGTGAATACGTGACGCCATGGTGATAAATATTTCCATATATTGGATGTATATCCAATATGTAATTCGCAGCAAATCTCACCCGTGTGTCGTCTGATATGAAATGTCAATGGACATGCCGAGCTGTTGATATATTTGAGACATGAGGAGGAAGTGCATTCAAAATATTTAAAAAAAACCATATGGATATGTTTTACTAGATTCAACACTGTGCAATATCTACTTGGCAATATTGCTTGATCTCACACATGTAATATCTCCTGTAACAACGATTTTGAAATGATACAAACTTTTCAATCGTTTGTTCATGAGTGCAATGGGAGATAGGTGTCAACTTAACTTAAAAACTCAGGTGCTACCTTTTTTCATTTCTATTGCATTATGGTCAGCCCAAACGACACATTCGGCGCCGATTCCAAATCGATCTCTGCACTCCGACACTCATAAGCCTATGATAAAATACAACTCCACAATACATTGTTTAAAAATCACTTACGATCAACTTAGCCTAAAATCGCTCTGAGGGACGGGGCCCATGTCTAGAATTGTTACTGAGACGGTCGGGAATTGGGTGTCCTTGTATATCATGTGTGGAGTCAATAACACGGCGGCGAATCAAACCAATTTCCATCATTCCAAGCACCGTGACAAATGATCAAACGACCTGACAGTGCAATACACGAGCGTGTGTGGATCCATTACCTCGACATGCAGCTAACAACGTCTAATATAAATCTCGCAATGATCCATAATAGGATACAATGTCACATACCTTGCACATGGAATACAATGATAGATGAGCAAAGAGATATGTCACTATCAGTAGGCCATTCGATTAAAGGTGCCGTTTTACAAAGGCATCGTAAATTCACGACGCCGTAAACTAATTACCAAATGGTTACGTTTAAAAATGCTAAAATTGTTGTAAATGTGCACTTCTCAAAGGAACTTTTGTTTTTCATTGGAAAATGCACAGTTTTACAACGGTTTGTGGCATCTGATGACCTAACCCATTGACCTAGGGGCATGGTTTACGATGTCGTAAATATGCGATGACTTTGTGAAACAGCGCCAAGTTTTGAAACGGTAACACGTTTGTAAATCCATTAGGAATTCAATATTTTCCCTGCTTGTTAGATACGTCTTATATCACATGAATACATTACAACTTACAAGAAACTGCAACGAAATATAGACGTGCAAATAGTTCCGTGATAAATGACAATATAAAATTCAAAGTCATGGCAATGTAAGAACAAAATCCACATGCATGGAATACATTGCTGATATTAGGTGTATACAAAGGTTGTAAACATGTTGCGGTTAATCATCAACTATACAAACATCGTCGGGGTCTAAATAATTGATTTCCGAGACAAGAATGCGAATATACAGTTTAATCAAAACTATCTAAACACATTTTCACAACCTTAGAGGTTTGTTGTGCGGTTGTCATGGTAGCCTGCTTGAAATACAAACTGAACAACGTTATTATTATATAAAACATGCAAACAGCATTTGTTCTCAAATTGCCGGCAGTAAATATACATGATAACTGTTTTGTCCCTTGAACAATGCATCTTGTAAATGTACGACGCCTTAACCTTCAGCTTGGAGCTTAGGCCAAAAAAATAAATGTTGTGGTTCCGATTACATGTCTTTAAAATTTAGGGTAGGTCGGTCGGGAATTTTGTTTTTATTATTGAAATACTTTTTTCCTGATATCCAAGTTTAACCCTTAACGTGCTGAGTGGATTTCAGCCTTACTGTGACCACCTTGTGCTGTTGATAACCTATCCTGTGATAATTTGCAAAAAGAACTCCTGCAGGTTTTCAACAGCCTGTATCTAGCTGGAATTTAGGTCGGCACCTGTGTTGTAAGCAAGGTCGGGTAATCGGAACCATAACAGTTTTATCCCCCCGGCCTATAATTTATAATGCGCGGGGGATACAGCTAACGGTACGTCCGTCTGTCCGTCCGTAATCATTTCGTTTCCGGAGCAGAACTGGAAAACCATTTAAAAAAATCAACGAAACTTTGCAGGTTAATCAAGCCTTACGGGCCTTTTAAAAATATATTTTATACTTTGAAGGTTTACAGGTTTTATTTTGTATCGTCTATTTAAGTTAGGTTTGGGTTGACCTGGTGACAAAGTTTCAATTGTTTAAGTTTTATGGTTTAGGCTGCCTCTTGGATCAGATTAGAGCTTAGTTAACAGCCTGAGATGGGCAATACCCATTCATATAATAGGGGTGATGCAATAGACTATTTAATTTATTGTAGGCGATATGAGGTGTAGGCGAAATGAGGTGTAGGCGAAATGGGGGGAAAGCCTGCCTTTTGCTACTTTGGGAATTTTATTGTTTTTATTTTTCTCAGTTTCCATAGAAACAGTTTGGACTTTGTCAAAAAAAGAGGTGCATTTCGTTTCCGAAGCAGCACTCGAAAACTATTCAATATTTTTAAACGAAACCATGCAGGTAAATCAATCAGGTACTGAAGTGATGACTTTTGCTATTTTGGGAATTTTATCACTTTTCTTTTTCTCGATTTCCATGAAAACAGTTTGGACTTTGTAAAAAAAAGAGGTGCATTACGTTTTCGGAGGAGGACAAATAAACGATTCAATATTTTTCAACCAAACTTTGCAGGTAAATCAATCAGGTACTGAAGTGATGCCTTTTGCTATTTTGGGGATTTTTTTATTTTCTTGGTTTCCATGACAACCTTTTGAACTTTGTCCAAAAAAGGTGCAATTGTTTTGGGAGCACAAATCCAAAAACTAATTAATCTGTTCCAACGAAACTTTGCAGGTAGATTAATCAGGTGCTGAAATAGTGCATTTTGCCATTTTGGGAATTTTGTGATTTTTATTTTTCTCAGGTTTCCATGGAAAAGGTCTCAAAAAGGGGCAAATTTTGTTTCCAAAGCAGAACTAAAAAAACGCTTTATTTTTTTTAATGAAACTTTACAGATATAACAAACTAGTGCTGAAATAGCGCCTTTTGATAGTTAAGATTTAAAAAAATATTTTTATTGGTTACCATGGAAACAGTCTAAAAAAGGAACAGATTTTGTTTTTTTCAAGGAACTGAAAAACTGCAAAGTATCGACAAATATCTTTCAGTGAACCTTTACAGAACTAGCTAAATTTTTAATGGTTATTTTTTTTTTCTATGAAAACAGTCTAAAACCTTTTTTTAAAACTTTGCGGAAACCGTGGGGATATGTCATCTTCTGATGACTCTTGTTTTACTATTGCTAAGCTTATTTTACTAATGCTATGCATATTTCATAACTGTTACATTTATGGTACAACTGTTATTCGTATAGTACACCTGTTATGCCTATGGTATAAATCTAAAACTTTTTTCACCATTCTTATGCTTACAGATATGTTGACATGGAATCTGGTGAAAGTAGATGGCGCTCCTATCCCCCGAGCAGGCCACCTGTCGCTGTGTCTGCCGTACAACCATGAGAACCAAGAGGAGGATGAAATCCTTATATTTGGCGGAGGTGATAACGATGGCACTTTCTTCAACGACCTTTTCAGCATCTGCATTCCCTTCAACCCTGTTCTAGAAGAGGCTCCACAAATCAAGAAATAGTGTCATATAAATTGTCGCATGTCATTTGGGATTTCTTTATCTGTATAAGTGAACATTCTGACACTTTATGTGATCGAGTCCCAAATGGGACTCAATCACAAAAAGTTTCAAAATGTTCACTTATACATATATATAACCAAATATAGCATGTTCTGCGTAAAGGGCATTGAATTCTTCACAGATATAGCGTCATATGAAACATGACTTTTAGACGATTTTTCAGGATAGTGCTGATGAAATCTTTTTCCCCTGTTGCTATTTTATCTTCTGTTTTAGGGTTTTGATTTAAACTTTTGTCCACAGACATTCGTACAAGGAAAGTCATTTTTAACCTTAGTGTTGTAGTTATATGGCATGACCAGTGTTTTGTTGCTTATTTGTCAATTTTTTTTAAATAACTCTTATTCATCATGCTATTAATATATTTTATGAAACATTTTAGTAGTGGTTTCTATTTTAATAGTGATTGTTTTAGCGAAGATGTAAAGTGTAGAATTTTTATTTATGACTGGTCAAGTTTTCACAATAAGCATCATTTTATCATTGACTGTTCATTATTTGTACATTTTTCATAAATTTTAGCAATAAACTTTCAAGAAATAAAACTTTTGTTTTCTTATTAAAATATCAACTTCAGGTTTATACAGTTTTATAAATATTTGTTATCTTTAGATGGTAAATATATGGTCGCCAGTCTTGGGTAATGTTTTACAAACTTATTGTCGTGACATGGGTTCAGTTTACAAATTCCAAAATCTCTGTAAACTGCAATTTCCAAAGAAAAACTTAGTTGTGACATTCAAAGTGATTTGACACTTGTAAACCAAACCCATTGGCCCAGTGTCTTTAAAGGCACAGCTACGACAGACATCGTAAATTTACGACTTAGTAAACCGTTTCACTGGGCAATGGTTAAGGTTTACTAATGCTAAAAATCGTAACTGTGGGGTGTTAAAGCAAAACAAGTTTTACTTTGGAAAGTGCACATTTTACAATGATTTTTAGCATTTGTAAACTTAAACCACTGGCATAAAATTACAATTGCTTTGTGAAATGCCCCACAGGTGTCACTCGGTGGACCTTGTAACTTTAACTGGTTTCAGATTAAAGGCAGACTCGCATGTCAACAGAAGCATCATATCTAATAGAATTGTAGTTTGTTAAATTTGATAAAAGGGGCGAATCAACAAATTTAATCGGATGAAAGCATCACAAGTGTGTAGAGTATGTTCCAGCTTTCTGTCGATTTGAATAAAGCTCACTTAATTGCATCAGTTCCTTTAATCACGTGACATTTATTTGGCCCCCCATGACATTGCCACGGCCTTTCTTGGTCTACTGCCACATATTTACAAAGGGCTACTTTTTATTTCAATAGTGCTTTTAATGTGTGAAATAACAATATACAAAATCAATTGGTGAAACTTCACAATAGGTACTCAAAAACAATTTTCTTTGTCTACTTCGACACTATGACAACATGAAATTTGATGTCACAAAATCCTTTTGGAGCTCTTTTACACAAATTATTACAGGAAAGGTTTTCAACAGTACAAGTTGGTAACAGTTTTGAGTTATATTTGCCTTCAGTTCAGCACCTTATGGGTTAACCAAACTATGACAATAAATATCAGTATCTTTCAATTTTATTTTTTTAAACAAAAATAAAAAATGTCATGAACGGTCATAAGCTATCTATGAACTGATAAATTTGGACAAGTCGAGTTCAGCTCTGGACAAGTAAATTTTGTCTGTTTACTTGTCCGTGGGGAAGTATAGAAACAAATTATTTCCATACCCCTGGACACTTAAAACAGTTTTCATCAGTTTCAGGGTGTACACAAAGTATCAAAATCAACATGGTGCAACGAGGATAGTATGCACTGCAGCATGTCCTGTAAGTGGAAAATTGAGAGTTGCTCCGAGATTTTTAGGTCACTTCAACTCTAAAGTGCTAATATCCATTTGAATGTACAAATTTAAACCTGAAATTGCTGTTGAAAACCTATCCTGTGGTAATTTGTTTCAAAGAACTCTTATTTAGGTTGGACTTTGACACTAAAATCAAGCAGTTCGAATATATAAAAAAACAAATTCACTTTTACAGCAAATTCTTGAACATTAATCAGATTTTAAAAACATTAATGAGAGTAAGCTTGATTTGCATTCAAAGTTAGATTTGTGTTGTGTCACTGTCATTTTCATTCAGAGAAACACTGAACTTTTGCATCGGAAAGTTTCTGACAAGCAACATTTTTACTGCAAATACTTCTGATGAACTTGACTGAACAGATTTAATCAGTAAAGAAATAGGAGCAGTTGGAAAGAGAACCGATAGTCTTGCCACAGCCCGACTCAAAGGCATTAAACACTGTTGTGACTTCATATTTTGAAAAACAACTTCACACTCTTCAATTTTATCTCTAAAAACATCTTTCTGTTGTTGTGCTTGGGCAATAATGGCTGCCAGTTTCCCCATTCTCAGTGCATCTGTGTGAACATCTTGTTTCGGCTTGAAAAACAGTGTAATAATAGTTGCTAAAAATGCAGCACCTATAATTCCAGCAATAATATAAAACCAGTACTTTGTCATCCACACGCCAATGTTGACTTCAGTCTCCTTACTGAACAGCTTTTTAAGGCCGTCCATGACAGAAAACTCTTGTAAGATACACTGGCCAGACTCGTCACAGAAACCTTTGTTTTCAAAGCAAGGGTCACCATTGAGTCTATACATGTTTTCTATATTACAAGAAAATGTGTTAATTGGCGAACATCCAAAATTAGTAACAGTCACAGGCATGCAACAAATATAACAACCCTCTGCTATACTACTTGTACACTGACATTCAGTAAGCCCTAGGGACGTACAAATACTCTTTGAACACTGGCCACCGCTGCACACCTTCCTTCCTGAATCACACAGAGTTCCTTCAGGTTTAGGAACTGGATGGGGACAGGTGGCCATTCCTGACTGACAAGTTGAAGCTTCAGCGCACTCCGTCATCTGTGCGCAAACTATGGAAGAGGAAGAATCGTAAGGCATGCAGGAATCGGTGCAGCAAACTTCTGATTTTGGAGAGCACTGGTAGAGAGACCTTCGTACAGTACATGGCGGATCCGAGAATTCTTGTGAACTGTAAAAAGGTGTGCAGCAGACATCCACTTCACTGCATATGTCAGCAGTACCACAGTCACATTCTTCACCTTCTTCAACAATCGCGTTTCCACAAACCGATCCAAAATCCTCCTTGAAGCAGAGTGGACCTTTCTTAGTGAGAACTGGGTTGATAGATTCGATACTACACGGTGAGAACTTTCGATCGTTAGGAAGATGCGCAGACCACTTTCCAGGAGTCATCAGATAGTAACCATCTGGTGCACCTGGTGAGCATTTAGTCTTATAGCTACTTGGTTCGGCATCATGGGGGCTGCCAAAACTGTGTCCAAATTCATGAGCCAAGACGAGGCCTGCCCTTAAAGATGATATTAAGTTATTATAATTGTTATGTGTCACCAACGCGGTGTTATAACTGGTATATTTCTTAACTGAATAATGCCAATATCGTTTTTGACATATTCCTCCAACTGGTCCTTCTAAGTTTGAACTTCCTAGCCATGCGAGTCCAATAACACCTTCATCAAATTTTTTGTATGTAAAAGCAATCCCTAAACAATAGTTACTAAAATCATACGCCGCTAATTGTGAAATATAGACGAAAGAATTTGTCGATGAGCTCTTCATGTTGTATGATTGGGTTTCTCTGAATATAGTAATGTTTCCTACTTTAAATCCAATATCATCTGCTGTGCCATCTCCATTGAAGTCAGTCTGCCGGAAGATTGAATCTGCTTCAGCCAATGCGACAAGCATCTCGGCAATACTCTTTTTGATGTCAGACCCTCCAACCTTTTGAAAGTATAAATGATCTGCCATAAGATGTAGAACACAGACTCCTGACACGGATGAAGTACTTCTCTTATGTAGTTTACGTATGTGCTCATCTTTCACCATGTCGACGTTTACAGGCAATGCTTCAGATAGAAAATCTTTGTATTTCTTGGATTGTGTGAGACAATTAGAAATGTGGCTTTTCAAGTGTGATACTCTTGCACTGTGTAATCTAGATGCACTACAGTTGTATAAGTGATGTCTTAGGGCGTCATGTTTTTTCCATGTTCCCTCGAACTTGTGAAATGGACACTCAACCGAAAATGTGCTATTTCCACGCTGGAAGAATACCTCAAATGTTTTATCTGTTATTCTTCCATGTACACCTGAGTTTGAAAAATTATCCATAACGCCAACGTACAAAACAGGTAAATATTTAGTCAAATTTGAAACACCAATTCCAAGAGATTGACCACCAACGTTTAGATGCATTTTGCTGTCGAGTAAAAATTTTCGTCTCAGGAATAACTTGAATGAAATACCAAAACTTGTAAATTGTACTTGACGTACATATATGTTTCCGTCCCATAGTTTTGTACGTATAACATCAATAAGAACTTTGCTTACTTTTTGCTGTTCTGATGATTTTATCTCGTCATTGTTTGAAATGTTTACCGACGCATGAAGACTGGCTGTTAAGACTTGTGTGTTTGATTTTTCACTACACTCAGTGATTTGAAGAAAACATAAACACACAAAAAATACTCCATAATATACCATCCAACGCGAATAGTGAAACTTGTTATGGGAAATCTCAAGTTTCAAAACCCGCGCCATTTTGTCGCTATTTTACACACTTTGAGCGAACATAACTTAGAGCGCTGTTTATCGACTAGCACAATCTTGCGCGATACCCAGTTAGACTGAGTTTTTGTCAGTGAAGCGAAGCTTTCGTTTGCACTACGGAATTTTACTCTGTAAATATTGATGGATCGTGAAAAAGGTCACAAAATACCCCATTTCCCCCTAAAAACGAACATCAGTAAGTGGATTGTTAAGTATTTAATACATTACGAACATTTATTACTCAAATTTTTGGTACTGTTGTGATGTATTTCAGCCAAACTGTTATTAATTTTAAGGTTTTTATAAATAAGAAAAATAAATCTACATACATGAATCATTATCTACGGAAGCGCTGAAGGGACATGATAAAATAAAATTTATCTTGAGCGCATGGGTTAATATTATCCAAGTCTCTGTAAATTATAATTATTCCGCTAAAAAGCACCTCTATTCAAAACCCAAGACATGTTCGCTCAACGTGTGTGAATTTGCGAAATTGCCTTCCATATTACAGGCTGCGCTGTGGAGAGGGGCGGGTCTGTATGTCTTAGCACTATCGTACTCTAGTGCGTGATATATTTCAGCAAAGGTGTTTTTAAATTCTAAAAAAAATATCTATGCAATATCTGGTTATAGATCATACCATCATGTAAAGCCCATATCCCCTTTTTTCGTGTGAAATCCCTTTAAATGTCTATATTGGTCACACATGTCTGACATTAAGGGTTCGACACGTCACCAAGGATAAGTTTTCTAAAACTATGCCACACGGTAAGGGTTAATTGGATGAAAGCGTCACACGTGTGTAGAGTATGTTCCAGCTTTCTGTCGATTTGAATAAAGCTCACTCAATTGCATCAGTTCCTTTAACCACGTGACATTTATTTGGTCCCCCATGACATTGCCACGGCCTTTTTTGGTCTACTGCCACATATTTTACAAAGGGCTTTAGTTAACTACTTTTTATTTCAATAGTGCTTTTAATGTGTGAAATAACAATACACAAAATCAATTGGTGAAACTTCACAAAAGGTACTCAAAAACAATTTTCTTTGTATACTTTGACACTATGTTAACATGAAATTTAATGTCACAAAATCCTTTTGGAGCTTTTTTACACAAATTATTACAGGAAAAGTTTTCAACAGTACAAGTTGGTAACAGTTTTGAGTTTTCGCACCTTAAGGGTTAACCAAACTATGACAATAAATATTAGATAGTATCTTTCAATTTGGTGTTTTAAACAAAAAATTAAAAAAGTTATCATTAACGATCATAAGCTATCAACGAACTGATAAAATTTGAACAAATACAGTTTAGCTCCGGACAAGTAGATTTCGTCTGTTTATCGGCAAGTTTAGAAAACATGATTTCCACATAACCCTGGACACTTGAAACAGTTTCCAGCAGTTTGGGGTACACAAAGTATCAAAATCAACAAGTTGCAACGAGGACACACTGCAGCATGTTCTGGGCCCCGTTCCTCAAAGCGATTTTAGGCTAAGTTGATCGTAAGGAATTTTTTAAACAGTCCTGTGAAGTTGTTTCTTGTCGTAAAGCAGAGATAGATTTGGAACCGGTGCCGAGTGGCACCGGTTCCAAAGCGATCTCTGCGCTACGACAGTCGTAAGCCAATGTTATGTTTTACCATTTGTAACGATAAAGCTTAAGATCGCTTTTAGCAACGGGGCCCTGATGCCTTCGGGACTTCCAACATACTGTTCTTGCAACACACTGTACATAATACATGATACTTTCCACACTACTATACATCATACTACACATAACACTATACATAATACATCACACAAGACATAGTACTATACATAATACTTTACATACAACAAAAGGTGCAGCGTTCAAGTCCCAGCCGTGTCAATTTAACTCTTACAGTGATGATTAGGGCCAAGTAGATTTTTAAACTGTGCCCACCTTGTTTGTAAGAGCTTCTGTAGGAGCATAATTTTGACAATGAAATAGATAAAAGGCTTAGCACTTTAAGAGTTAACGTAACACACGTTGCACGTTCCTAGTTGTGTGTTGTCACAAGGACTGGTTGAGTCGGAGCCAGTAGTATTTGTCCGAGCGAGGTATTCGTAAAAGAGACCGGTCATTTCTTACAGGAGTTGGGGATCGAACACATTAAGGGAAGGGTCACCGAAACATAGGACACTTATGCAGGGAGGGTTATAAAATAAAATACATATCTTTAGGGAGGATCATGAACAAAATGCTATTTTTGAGGCAGGGCAT
>JAULCD010433131.1:0-15039 GCA_032361085.1 Calliostoma canaliculatum | reverse complement strand
GTGCTGTTAAAAGCCTGTCCTGTGGTAATTTGTTTAAAAGAGCTCCTGTTGGAGCTCTTTTAAACAAATTACCACAGGATAGGTTTTGAACAGCTTAGTAGGGTGGAATTTTTACAATGAAACAGAAAATAATTAGTCTAAGCATTTTAAGTGTTAAGTGTTGAATGTTGTTGCAACCTAATTATGATTCACTGCACTGGTTGTAGTTTACTCAGATTCAGTGTCAGGTGTGCACTGATGCATTCTGGGTAGGTCCTGCAATCACTCGGGTCAAAAGGTCATAGGTCGAAGATTGGTCACATCCTCTACTCAGCATGGAATAGTTTTACATATGAGGAGAGGGTACAAGGCAACTAGAAACTATTTTCCTTTTACAATTTATCATTATTCATACTGTTTACCTTGAATAGAAATTACTTAACGTTCACAGGACAAATTATCACAGGATAGTTTTTCAACAATATTGAAATTTGGACATTGGAGTGAAGTGTTAATATCAAGGAGGGTCAAGTTCCTCAATCTCTTAATTTTTGAAACAATGTCTTTTAAAGTGCTTCTTATCATTGGCTTTCGACTGTCTATCGTAGAAATCGTTCTATTCTCTGCTCTATGACAGTCTGTTGTCGCAAAGCAATCGCTTTGGAACCAGTGCTGATCTCTGCTTTACGACAGTCATAAGCCTGTGATAAAAAACAACTCGACACCCTATCAGTTAATTTATATAATGTTTGACCAAATTATTAAAACAGATTCTGTTATAACAATATATTAATAATTTGTGTCAACAAAACACCTACGTTGTTTATGTTTGTTTATTTATTTACGAAAGTATTGTTTACCAGTGACTCATAAATACATTGTTTCAATGAATGATTCATAAATTTCCCATTATTACTATAAATAATTTGTTTTAATTAAAATAAATCAATTAACGTTAATGTATTTCTTTTGTTATCAACATGATCAAGATATCAAGATGATTAAGTCAGTATTTACTAATATCAAATCTGATAGCATTTCGTCTCTGCTTTGCCCAATGGCAAAGATGTAATTCTAAACTGCACCGTATTCCGCAACTATGACTGACTAAAGAAATGACTATTAACTTTCCTTGACATTTGAAACAATAGGTACATATGTGTTGCCACGAAATAAAGCTGTGTTTAAATACGACAAACGTCTGTGTCGTCTAATGTAATATTACCCAGAACGCACGGACTTGTCATTAGTGTTTTAACCCTCCAAGAGCTAGTGGTACCAGGTGCCGTTCCTCAAAGCGATCTTAGTCTAATTTGATCGTTAATGCTAAAATATAACATTGGCTAACGATTGTCGTAGTGCAGAGATCGCTTTGGAACCGGTGCCATACATCTGTATATCGAGCATTTACTCTGTTTGTTTAGGTAAGATGAAACAAGGGGTTGGGGTATAACCCAACTTTACGATGTTATTTGTCATGGTGCTAGAAGTGAAGGGCTCGCAATAATCTGGGCCCCGTTCCACAAAACTGTCGTAAGCTAAAATCGATCTTAGTCAATGTTACTTCAGGACCATTAACACTGTCTCCCCTGACTTTTAAACCACAAAAACAATGAGAGCTGAGGAAAGACCCTAGTCTAGATCCACAAAGCTATCACAGGGCTAAGATGTCTTAACTTTTATCTTAGCGCTCTCGTAACGAGAGCGCTAATATAAAAGTTAAGACGTCTTAGCCTACGATCGGTTTGTGAAACGGGGGCCAGATCTAGGATTATCTACAACATTATCACACAAAGGTCCTCAAAGGTCAATGCTTAGACTGATATATTACACTCTAATCATACATACTAATTAAAGTTGACAGTGCAGGTGTTAATGCGAGCACTATGGAGGCCACCCGAGGTCGAGCCTAACAAGAAGGTGTTTTCTTTTAATTTACAAGACAAATCTTGGGTTTCTCGGGAAGCTAATTATTCCCCCGTAGACAGGTTTCATTTAACTTAACATTCTTAGTTTAAATGCTGGTAGCACTTTAATGAGTCTAGGTAGGTTGTAACAAAACACGAACATATATTCAAATGAAGACGTGGAGACTTTTTAGAGCGTCTGTTTGGACTAACCCATATGTTAATTATTTTTACGTCTTCAATTTTGTAAGAAAGCTTGCACAACAAATGTGCTTATGGGATACAGTGAAACATTTTTAGGAACAGAGAGTGATAATGTGTAGCGGTATTACACACTGTCTAAACTGCAAGTCGAATGACATTGAGTTCTTGGGCAGGATTGCGCTATCCCACTTCCTGTTTAAATTGATATTAGGCTGTCTGTATTGATATTACGGTAGCACTTTTAACCATTGGAATGCTAAAATTATTTTAAATGTACTTTAAGCTTATGAGATCTTCCTTTTTTAAATACCACAGGATTGGTTTTTAAAAGCCTTGAGTTGAAGTGTAAATCAGCATATGAAATGATCACAGGTTGCACTCAATACATAGTATATCACAACAATACATAGTTGACCAGTACATAGTATATCACAACAATACATAGTTGACCAGTACATAGTATTTACAACAGACACAACAGGCAAAAGCCTACTTGTCAGAGCAAATAAAGTCAACTTGTAAATATGCGTCAAAGCAAAACAAGTCCAAAACAGTCGAACAATTATATAATCCATACATCTACAAACACAAATTGGGCTTGACTTAAGGCAATGCAGATATGAAAAATACTGACATTCCTAACTGTATTTTTCCCCTTCCAGATCCGTATCTCGCCAACCAAGCTGCCGCCGTGTCCCAAGCTGGCTACTACAGCATCCCTGGAAACCCAGTTACTCTCACCAGTCGCCCTTCCTCCCCTCAGCCCCAGGGAGTAGTGACATTCAAACAGGAGGCCAAATACGAGCCACCCGTGGTACCTGAAAGGCCCAGCAAACACTCGGAGAAGCGTTCACACAGCTCCAAACACGACGGGGGCAAGTCCTCGGAGTGCAAGCATGGGAGGGGTGAGGGAGAAAGAAGGGACACTATCAGAGGTGCGGATGGGGAGGGAAGGACAGACACTAAAGACATTCACAAGACTGAAAAGAGTCGTAGTAAGAAAGGTGACGGTTCAGGGCCCGGGGAATCATCACACCGGAAGTTAAAGAATCACGATAGTCATGAAATTGGAGAAAAGCAAAAGGATTTGACGGGAGAGGGGAAGAGTTCGGAAAAGACCGGTAGTAAACATAGTTCGACCGTGGCCGGGACTTCCGGTAATGTGAAGACTCAGAGTATTACCACCCTACCCACAGCCACTGTGACCGCCAGTGGGACAACGGTCTCCCACTCTACTTCCGCTCATTCCGGAAGTACTCAAAGTGTCTTCACGTGTGTTCAACCTGTTACAGTGGCAACTACGCAGGGTAAGAATTTTGGATTTTTTGTTAACCATTTGAGTGCCAAAGTGCAACATTTTTTTCAATTTAGTTATCCACATTATAACCTAAATAGGCTGTTGAAAACCTATCCTGTAATCATTTGTTGAAAAGAGCTCCTAAAGGAGCTCTTATCAACAAATGATCACAAGATAGGTTTTCAACAGCAAAACGTAGTCTCAATTATGTCCTACTAAAATCAGTTCGGCACGCAAAGGGTTAGTGAATACATCGAATCTAAACTAATAAGGTATAAAGTTCAACTGTAACTCATTGATTGATGTGGAATAGTTTGTTAATTTTATTATTCAAAGTTCAAAGTTCAGTCCAAACAGACTGTTTTACAGAAAGCACTATTGGGATCTACCACCTTAAAATATGTTGTGATGCTTAAAATATATCAGAGGGTAATGTTTCCAAAAGTCCCTCTTTTGAAGACGATCGTGCGATAGCATTCCTGAACGAACTACACCAGGGTAGGGATTTACATCACACACGCTATTTACTGGGTTAATGTGTTCTGTTTACAAATGCCAAAATTATTGTAAATTCTCTAATATGCCTCCTCGTATTTTAAAACGATTTTTGGCATTTATAAAACCGAACCTTTTTAAGTTGTGATTGAAAATTTACAAAAAGGTTTAGAAGCATTTTGAAGGTCAATGCTTCACCGTTTCTGCTTTACAGGTCCCCAGGTGTCTCCCATCAGTAGTGTTAATGCTCAGGGTAAGACCGCCTCCGCGCTGCCCTATTACCACAACATGTACTCTCACCCCTCGGGAACTAGCCCCCCACCCCAGGGCAAGAGGAAAGTGTATGCCACGACCTTTGTGCCTGAAGTGGGGACAGTGAACGGACCCCTAGATAAGTCCATACCGAGGTTGTGCGAGACCCGGATTAAGTCGGAATCTGTCCGACCGTCCTGTTGTCGTGAGAAACACGCTGCAAAAATTCTTTCCTGTCCTCCGTCCTCTGAATCAGCCACGGACAGACCCTCAGACTCTGACGTCAAACATTCCACTAAATCAGCCCGACGTCACCCGAGTGGGGACAGCAGTACGAAGGTGTACGGCGACCGGCTCAAACCTTCTCCTGTGTCCAGCTCCGGGGAATCTTGTGATGCACGTACTGGTGCGGACCTCTCCGAGATCAAAGGTAAGGACAGTGCAAGAACTGCTTCCGGTAAGCCTGACCATGTGTGTGAGGCCGAGGCTCTCGATTATACCACAACAGCAGTGTCAAAAAGTGGGCGTGTGTGTGCGCGGCATCAAGTAAAGACATCGCCCACCAAAGCTGTGGGTCCTTCTAGCGCTGGCAGTCGGCCGGATCAGAAGGTCTCTGCTCAGATTAAGCCTTCGGGAAAGACCCGTGATTGTCCAGCCAGTGTTGTGACCTCCTCAAGTCCTGACGCTAAACCAGACTCCACCACTACACAGGAACATACAGAGCACCAGTGTGGTGCTGCAAAACATGAGAAACAAGTCAAGCGAGACGCAGTGGAGTCTGGTGCAGCTTTGAACTTGACAAAGACCCGTAAAAGTGCTAAAGTGTGTGACACGACTCAAAAGAGCAAAGAAAGGACTTTACTTATGAGAAAGACTGAAATTCTGCAGGAGAAAGAGAAGCGTTGTGGTTCCGCGCCTCCCCAAACAGCAGTGTCGTGCAGCATTCAGCAGCAGCAGCAGCAGCAGCAGCAGGAAGAGGAGGTGGAAGTTGAGGAGGGAGAGGAGATAGACCCGGGAACAGAACTGGTAGAGCCTGAGGAACATCAGGAGAAGGTGGAGGAGACTCAGGAACACAATGGTAGGTTCAGTTTCTTCTTCTACTTTTCCTGTTTCTTCTTCGTTTTCTGTTTTATATTCTACTGCTTTTGTTATCTTCTTTCTTCCACTCCCCCTGCTTCTTTGTGTTCTTCCCATCTTCTTTAATTATGTTTACAGTCGTTGTTTTAAATATTGAAATTTTACAGTTAGTAGATTTCAAGCAAAACTGACAGAAAAAGATATATCAGTTACTTATTTCTCTAGTACTAATCACTTGACCAATGCGTTTAGTTTTTAAATAAAAACAAATGATGTTAATAAAAATGTGTTTCTCTTTAAAAAGTGCACAGGTAACAACGGATTCAGTTGACAAAAGCCAAAATCGTTGTAAGTGGTGCAGTTTCCAAAGAAAAACTTGTGCACAGTTTACAGCGATTTTTGGCTTTTGTAAACCGAACACACCGACCCATATATGTAGACATAACATGTTTCCTTACCGCTGGACTGTGAGTAGGACATGCTACATTGTCATACTTCCTAGATCATTGTAACACACATGTATGTATTTAACAGGAGGCAATATCCCAATTGGCATCGCAGTCGCCAGACAGAGACCAGAGCAGCCTAGGGGAAAAGGTGAGACAACTCTTCCTGTTAATTATGAACTCCTGGATTAGCTTACAATGCCGTAAACATTGCACTTTCTAAAGATAACAGTGCACGGATTATAACAATTTGGGTTAATAAATACCCATATCGTTGAAATCTGCCAACCTTCCATACAAAAAAATAAGTTTACAACGATGTTGATATTTGTAAATTGATTCCATGGAGCAGTGATCGAGTAGTCGCAATGGCTTCATATGCACTGATTTGGTTCACTGAGTTTGTTCGTAACTGCATAATTTATTGTAAACTCTGCACTTTCCCAAAAAACCCAAGTTTTTCTTTGGAAAGTGCAGAGTTTGAAATAATTTGGGCAGTTGTAATCTAAACGCATGGGCCCATCGTGTTGGCGATGTATCTTTCAAAACATGAACATAGAAAATGTATGAAGTCATCAGCCACGTTACCAAAACCACCACGTGTTTATGACACCTCGCCTTGAAACTTTTAATCTTGTGATTTCTCGACGTCCTCACACCCCCGCCCAGATGACCGTACAATCCACAACTTTTATGACAATTTTCTGCCATGTTATAATTATATATTCTACCTGTAAACATCCATGTACAGAACCCAATGTAATTACACCAGCTCTGTTCAACAGCAATATAGTGCCGCATTAACCACGAAAATGGCCGTCTACCGGTTACGGCTGTTTCCTAAAATGCGCAAACATCGTTAAAATAGTTTGGCCATAAAAAACCTCAATCCCTGAACGGTTTTCGAGTTTAGCTCCTTCGCTGGTTAATATCTCTGTTGGACGCCTGTCTGTACTGATTACAGGTTTAAAGGCCTTTGACACCTGCGGGTTATTACCTCTAATCCAACCTCTCTCCCTCAGCAGCCCCTTTCATCTCGCCGCATTCACGGTTACTCAAGTGTGACGTCATGTTTCAGAGCCCCACGGTGGCCGAGCGCAGGCCCCGCCCCCTGACGGTTCCGCCCGGGGGATGGTAGAAGAGGATGACCCCGCAAGACAGTATTCACAAGACAGGGAGGAGTTTCTCAGGTAGATGATGTCAGGGTAGCGTGGGAATCAGGGACCCACGGACAAACCTGTAATTAGTGGATTTACTGAGATTTAAAAATCTTGTCAAACAGTCGGAATATGGACAAGCACATGTCACTTCACTTGTTTGGCTAATTGGTCTTTCATACTGTGCACTATCCAAGGAAAACCTTGTTTGTCTTTGGAAGGTACAGCTTTTACAACGATTTTGGCATTTATAAACATTTTGGTTTGCATATGCCAAATCGTTGTAAAGTATGCACTTTAAAAAAAATCTGATTTTGACATTTGTTAATTTGTTATTCTTTTAAAAAGTGCACAGTTGACAATGATTATATTCGACAAATACTTAAGTCGTTGTAAACTGCGCATTTCCCCCCAAAAAAAACATGTGATCAAGCGCATTTACAACTATATAGGTATTTGTACACCAACGATTCCGACAAGTCTACATAGAAAAATAAAACCAATGCTAAGTTAACCCTCACAGTGCTGAATAGGGTTAAGTAGATTTTCAAAATGTGACCAGTCACCTTGTGCTGTTAAAAACATGTCCTGTAGTAATTTTTTTAAAGAACTCCTACAGGAGCTCTTTTAACAAATAACCACTGGATAGGTTTTTAACAGCTTATTTTGGCCAGAATTTTTACAATGAAGTAGAACGAATTTGGGCTTAGCACTTAAAGGGTTACAGATATGGGCGTAGGAGTGACTGATATATGTAGTGTTAATGATGAGTAAACATTGTACTTTCCAAAACATTAAACAGAATCTATTGCAACTGTGTGAACCCTTAAAGCGCTAACTCAATTTTAGTTGGACTTGAAATCATGGTCACCTTGTGCTGATAAAATCCTATCCTGTGATAAGTTGATTAAAAGAGCTCAAATAGAAACTCTTTTAAACTAATTACCACAGGATAGATTTCCAACAGTCAGACAATACTGTAAATTATCGAACACTGAAGTCAATGCGTTGCTGTAAGGGTTTAAAAATATGGACACAGTCACCTGTTCCGACAACAGCTTTTATTTTCTTACTTTGTTTCAAAGAAAATGGAAACCTAAATCCTAAAATGTACACATTTATTAAAATAGCACCACAATGTTATTTAAGACGCGCTGTTCATGTAATTAAACTATGTTGGTTTGTTTCTGCAGACAACAGAAGGCCATCCTATCTGGTCAGGTCAAGGTCACGGTGAACACCGGTCTTCCTCCTAACCTGGTCGTCACAGGTATGTTTTTTTGAAGGTTTAACCCCTAAAATGTTTAATTTAATTTTAAAAGATTTAAACTTCTTTTTTCTATTTACCTTCGTGAAATAATTGAAATACTGTTGAAAACGGCGTTAACCCCAACCTACTCACTCTTGTTTTGATACAAATCTATGCAATGGTAATTTATCATTAAAAAGACCTTTCGGAAGTTTTCACATCTTATTCATGCTGAAAGGATAATCGTTGCTGCTAGCCCTGTAATGGTTAACGTTAAACAAAGGCTTACATGCTATGTTAAATTTAACTCTTAGAGTGCCAAATTCAGTAAGGTTTAAAACTGTAAACATCTTGGATGTTGAAAACCTATCCTGTGATCATTTGTTTAAAAGAGATCATACAGGAGCTCTTTTAAACAAATGACCACAGGACATGTTTTCACCAGCCTTAAGTTTGACATAAAACATATCAACGTATTGAAATCAACACTTTAACAACATTTTTATTTTATTTGTAAACCTAAATTTATATGTGTTGATTACAATGCAAGCTTTTTTGTCAAGAGAAACGACGACAATCACTTAGTGAAATTGGAGCTCTTTTAAACAAATTATTATAGCCTATTTGAATTGGAACTTGACAATTGAAACGTACACATGTTGAGCTTGGCACTGGGAGGGTTAAGCAGAGGTTTGGGAAAATGGGTTCTAGTTTTAATAGATATAATCAGGACAAATAGAGTTATGAACGATTTATTCAACTTTAAATACCCTCTACTTGAAGTTTCAGAAGTCATGCCACGTGTTATGGCCATGTTATGGATATTTGCCTTTTGAATTTCTGTTCTAATTTTTGAAGATAAAGATGCTTTGAAATTCAATTTGAAATGACTTTCCATCATAAGATATAGATCAATAACTGAATAGTGGGTTTGGAACATTTGGCTTAGCTGACAGCGGGCGCGTGGGTTTGGTTTGAAAATGCCAGATTCGTTGTTTACCGTCGCTTTTTCAAAGAAAAACAAGTTTACAAATACAGAACAAATTGTAAACTGTGCCTTTTGAAACAATCTAGAGTTTACAAAATGATAAACTTGTTGAAAACTGGAGAATTTAAAAGAAAATGAGTTTACAAATGCAGAAATTGTTGTAAACTGTGCAATTTTAAATTCAAAATGTTTTCAGATGATTCAGTTGTTTTCTGAAGAAAGTGCGCAATTTACAACAATTTTACAAAACCCATGAGCCCAGTGCAAGGACTAATGGTTTCTGTACGCGTGGTCACTTTCTATCATTTAACGTGCTATTCCAGATCATCAACAGATTGGATATAGTACAGATCAGGGGGATATTTATCATTTTTGGGGACTCGACATTCTGGGGCATTGTGTTACAACTGGGTCGGCAGCGTGCACGGCCTCAGTGTCAGGTCAGCCTTGCATCCCCGTGGATTTAGAGCAGGGTGGAGGTCATGTGGTAGCGAGTGAGCGATTTCCCGCCTCCATTGGTCAGAATGACATGAATCTGTTTGATTGGCATTTTTAGAAGTGGAATGGAAATGAGAAGAAACTTGCATATGGATACACACTTCTTTATTTAACAATGGGCACATTGTTAAATAAAGAAGTGTGTATCCATATGCAAGTTTCTCCCCTTATTGTACAACATTTCATCTTAAATATCATGTTAACTTCACGACGCGTCTAATATTGCACTCACCTTTCGCTATGGATAAACACAGTTCAGGTATCCTTGTCACATGATCCATATCCAACAACTATCCGACACAAAGTTATAATGTAGACATTCGTAATAACGTGTAACAGACATGACCAAGTAAAAGTGATGTTTGGTCGATGGCCTCGCTGACAACTTGCTGTCTAATATCCTATATCTGTTTCAAAGATATGGGCTCCGATCTTAAAGCTATTTTAGGCTACGTCGACTATACGTCATTTTTTAAACACTGTCCTGTGGAGTTGTTTCACACTAGAAACGAGTTTGTTCTGAAAACGACGATCAACCCAAACTCACCCATCCACCTACAGTCTTCGTTGTGACACCTGTGCCGCTATTGTGATTATATCTCACAATGCATGGTTAAACTGCTTAATACCACGTACAGGTTTGATTATCATCATATCGCACCGGTTCCAAAGCGAACGAGGCCGTGGTACATTATCTGCCAGTTCACCGGCCGGTGCGGAGTACGAGACCCGCCTGCGTCAGATCAAAAGGCAATCGTGCGATGGGTTGTCGTATTCAAAGACTGGTTAACTCAGAGTCAGTCTATGTTGAGTGTTTATGCTAACTGCCATAAGTATATCTATGAGCTAACACGAACGAATCTGTGGAAATCTGATCTAGTACAAGTACACGTAGACACAAACATGCATATAAAAGTTCAGGGAGCTTGATTGACATTTAAACAGTAGAACTACAACTACAAGATGTGTTTAGTTACTAGGGAGCTGCAGTTTTAAAAGTAGACTACATGTCAAATATGAACGTAAAACATACTAGTTGTGATATATCACTGATAACAATCAATCTTCACGCAATATTAACCTGACAAAATAAGTAAAACTCATAAACGCCTGGTATGACGAGCATTTTTAAAATTCATGTCATCGGCAATAATCGCACTGCACAAACTAATTGCCGGTATAAATGGTTTACACAAGATTAATAGATAACACAAGATGTAATACATACGTCCTGGCTAACTCCTGTCACGACTCCTCTTGCAATCCCATCAAACTGCTGACGTTTATGTCAGATCTCTGCACTACGACAGTCGTAAGCCAATACTATATTTTAGCACTTATATGATCGACTTAGCCTGAGGTCATTTTGAGGAACCGTCCCTGGTCCATGTGTTATGCCACTGCAGAGCGCCAGAAATTAGCATGTGGTGTGCATGTTGTCCAGTAGAGTCTAGTGTTTTCCTACCCTCGATGTGTGACGTTGACCTCGTGTGCAGTCTGCTGTCATGCGCACCTCCTGTGCATGCGAGTGAGGAAGACAAGAGCTGTTTGCAAGAACGCGATCAAGAACATCCATCAATTGTGTACGACACTATATCCAGCCCCTTGACCTAATCTTTAAACTTATTGGTAATGTTTGTACAATAATAATGGATTTCCTGCAGTGGAGGAACATAGATGATAATCTTGACTCATTGCCCCTCCTAACAACCTACGGCATTACGTGTCAAGCATCACATCAAACTCCTGTCCGCCTTGTGTCCGAGAACAGTCGACTAACACGACTGGGACGCTTAACCCTAAAGGAAATGAGTGAGTGAAAGATAGGCTTTCAGCATTTTTTCAGCTATATCGCCATGTGGCGTACAAGAGGCACACCGAGGGAGTAGCAGATGAAAACAAGAGACTGACAAAAAGCAAAGATACAGCAAAATATCCTCATCTTAGCCGGCTTCCTACGTCAAGCATAGGGTTACTGGGGTCATATTCTTTCCAGTGCCTGCAGACACTCCCCGAAAACCCCACGGGATCTTATAATTAACACTAAAGAATTCCAATTGATTTTTGTAGGAAATAAAACTAGCTGTGACTACTACATTGTGCTGTTGAAACCCTGTCCTCTGATCAGGAGCCCTAGTTTGCTCCAAGACTGTGGCATGTTTATAGAGCCTTGTGGACAGTCTATAAAATTAGCAAGTCTAGAAGCTACTATTCCACAAATACGACTTTTTGAAAACGTTAAAATTTAAAAAAAATATATTTCATAGACTAAATGTTGGTCTACATGAGCCCCGCTATAGAAGCACTTTTAAACACATTATCAAAGGATATATCTCACGATAAATCGAGTTCGAGGAGACAAAAATCTAACACGCCTAAATTTAACCTTTATTGAGTAAATTACCATAGAGGTTACATGGACAATTGCGAGAAATCTCCGATATGATTACATGTGTCATAAACATCAGTAAATAAAGTTGCAATTTATAAATATATAGTTTTTAATGTACATGCTCAAACATAATAGTACTAATATAATTAACAACAAACGTACAATTAATATAATCGTTGTATTGTAGTGAGTTGGAATACACATCTAAAGGGTTAAGTATAAACTGGTTTTCCCCATGCGTTTAGTGATAGCGACAACTGTAGCTTGTTTCACAAAAGTGTGTCGTCATCCTTATTCATGGGATGATCGTTAACCCTTAAAGTGCTGAATAAGGTACAGTAGAAGCTGAAACAACAACTTCCTTGTCCTGTGAAAAAACTCTCCTCTGGTGATATGAGATATCTTATAAACAAAGCACCACGGGATAGGGGGGAGTTATTCAACAGCCATGTTTTACAAAATCTGACACTTCCTCATGTTTGTCACATTTTAATAGCCCTCCCCAGCTACTTGTAATTTTTGGTTAGTGACCACTCCTTAAGAAATTTTTTAAGTTTTTGTTTCGGTAGCGTATTTGTTTTATGACCCTCCCAAAGGTATTCCATGTTTGTACTGCACTGTCTCGAGCTCGTGTCAGTGAATAGCAGAGTAATGCGACTCTTAACCCTAAATTTACGTGTCAAAATGTTTTAGTGGCCTTAAAACTGTGATTACCTTGTGCTGTTGAAAACCTATCCTGTGATAATGTGTTCCGATAGGAGCTCTTTTAAACACATTATCACGGGATAGGTTTATCAGCCAATGTAGACTGGAATTTAGAAATTGAAACACAAATATTGAACTTGGCACTGTGGGGGTTAACATGCCCGTAAATAGCTGTTGATACAAGACAAGTGTTTTTGTGATATCTACGTAATGTCATCTATAAATTAAGAAATATAATCCTGATATTGACATATAATTTCCGTGTAGTAAACCAGTTTTATTCCTAACACAGATGGTAGACTGTAAACATGCACAAGTAATGTCATCAGATCGTGACCTTTTTGAGTGTGTATGAGTACTTGTATATACTGATATCGATGGTATTTACGGCGTTATAGGCGATGTTACTGGGGCCATAGTGAATTTGAAAAAAGACAAAAACAAACAAACAAATAAACAACGAAAACCAAACAAATACCACAAAAACGCAGGGCTCCGTCCCCCCTTTAACAAGAAAAACAACAACAACAACAAAACTTTTGAAGGAATGTACGTCCATGGACTATATATGCCGAACTCTTACTCTAAAATCAGTTAAAAAGACATAAAATAAATTACCTTTTGTTTGTATCGTTGCCATGGTTTTGAAACGCTATGTTTCATTTAACCTTTCTTCTTGTTCCATAGGAAAACTCAAGGAACGCTCAACAATCGTGGAAAATATCTCACACTGCAGTATACCCAATAAAATGAGCCTTGTTTGCTGACACACACATATTCTTAAGGATTATATTAACCTTTTCAGAACCATTGCTTCTGTGACATCATTTATACCCTCTGTGGTACCTCACTATGTCACTCGCGTATCAATGGATCTGGGTCGAGATTCAACAACAGTAATTCCTGAACAAGCTTCTTTACATCTCAGCCACACTCCACTACATCTAACTGAATAAAAGGGTGATCTGTCCCCGTCTGGGACACGCCCTCCACTGTGTTGCATTGTAATCAGTGATGTGTGACAGAAGCACGTGCCACAGAGGGAAAGTTTGTTAACCCTTAAAGTGCTGAACTTGGGTAATTATGACTCAAAACTGTTACCACGTCACCTTGTGCTGTTAAAAAACTTTCCTGTAGTAATTTGTGTAAAAGAGCTCCTGTAGGAGCTCTTTTACACAAATTATTACAGGAAAGGTTTTTAACAGCCTACTTAGATTAGAGTTTGGATATTAGAAGTGACAAGGGTTAGATTCAGCACTTTAAGGGTTCAGTGATACATAATTGAGATAACACTATTTGTTTGTTATTTGATACGCAGTAATGGGCTAGTTTAATTACGTTTCATTCATTGTTATGTTGCTAGGAGACAGACATCACACGCGTTCAACATCAATACATCCAGAATTGATGAGTTATAAATCATAAGGACCTGGCCCCCGTTCCCCAAAGCGATCCCAGTTAATTAGATCGTAAGTAATTTTTAAAACATTGTCCTGTGAAGTTGTTTCTTATCAAAGCTTTACAACTGTCGTAACGCAAAAATCGATTTGAAACTGGTGCCGAATGGCACCAGTTCCAAAGTCCGAATGACACCGGTTCCAAAGCGATCTCTGCTCTACGACAGTCATAAACCATATAATATTTTAGCACTTACGCTAAACTTAGTTCAAAATCGCTTTGAGAAACAGGGCCACGTTTGTCATTTGTAGCGGTTTAACACACACGTAAAGCCTCCTGAGCTAAATAGTAGTTAATTTGCCTTAATTACTATGTCATTGGATGTTAGATTTACAGTAAAGTTTTTAACGTAACTATTTGGTTTAAACATGTTTTGTTTATCACTACAGTCCCAAAGGAAATAGGTTTGGTAACTAGACAAATGTCGCGTAACATATGCAACAATAAGAATGATAAATTCAACATAGGTAGGGATGAGAGAAAATATTGTATAATGTATTGTCATTGTTCAGCTTCATAAAATTAGTGTCAATGATTTGATTAATATATTGTGTTTCTAGTAGTACACAAATTAGCTGAGGAAATTTGTTTAAATAAGGGTCCATTGGACATATGCATGTCATCACTTCGACTTCATCCATCTCCAGGTAAGCACCTTTGTTCTATACAGTGTCCAACGCTATTTGCAACTGCAAGTATTTATAATTAAAAATAATGCCATTGTTTAATTTCATTGTAATCATTTGACTTAGAACATGTATTTATCTTCAAAAGTGTCTCTAATGTTGAATATATGTATACATTACGGTATATCAATAGTGCACATGTACTGACCGTCATAAATGTAGGACATTACTTAGGCCAAAAAAAATAATTGTTGTGGTTCCGATTACATGTCTTTAAAATTTAGGGTAGGTCGGTCGGGAATTTTTATT
>JAULCD010432049.1:0-15040 GCA_032361085.1 Calliostoma canaliculatum | reverse complement strand
GATAAAAAAAATTTAATTCCCGACCGACCTACCCTAAATTTGAAAGACAAGTAATCGGAACCACAACATTTTTTTTATTTGGCCTGAATAACTTCAGTTCTGCTACTGATTTTATTAGTGCTGAATTACCATTACTGAAAATGGAGAAAATGTTACCCCAGAAAATAGTTTAAAAGAACTGTGTAGTGCTCATGTCACATAAAATCTGTTTGTATTTCTGGCTAATTGCAAATTGCTTCTTGTACATAGTTTTTCACTGTTCCTTGTATAAATTTATTTTCAAATGTAGAAATCATTTCTTTACTGCGGCGCCTTGATAATCCATACTATGACATCTGTTACTTTATGATGCATACCGGTACCCTGGAAACATTCAGCAGGATTCTGTTGATTAGTTTTTTAAACGCATCTGTTTAAGTTAAGCTTGAAAACAATTCATTTTATCATTTGGCTCTTTATTCAGAAGTCAGGCGTTGCACCTGATGTTGCCCAAAGCGGAGCGTAACCTCTAAGATTTTGGAACCACAAAGGGAGGCATTCATTTTACACCAGCACATCACTAACTTTCTGTTCAATCTTAGATCTAACATTATAGAATCTCTTGTCTATAAATGACTATAATGCTAATGTTTACTCTGCTCTGTTTACAGGTGTCTTTATGCTTTGTGATACTGCGTTTTCTCTCAATCGACAAGATTTGCTGAATCTTAGTATACCGTGTTGAAAAATTTACAACAGAATGGCTTCCCCTCAGGTGGAGCTCCAGAACAATCACACTAGTCTGACTAAGGCTGCAGATATCAAGGCTGCTCAAGCTGCCAAGTAAGTCATTTTATTACCATTGAGCTGCAAGATTAGGCCAAATAAGGCCCCTCCCCCCAAATGTTGTGGTTCCTATTATCTGAAAATTAATTCCTGACCTATCTACCCTTATTTTCAAAGTGGTGTAATTGGAACTACAACATTTTAAAAAATTGCCTTTGGCTATATAACATACGACAGTTGTTTAATTTTTGTTGCTAGGATATTAATTCTTGCTCAGTCGTGTTAAGATATGTTAGAGACATCCAAGAAAGAAACATTCGTAAAAGTATTGATGGTTCTTGTTGTTTTCAGGTGTATTTTTTCCATGTATAGAAAACTCCATTTCATGATGAATAATGTTCAGTTCTGCTACTGATTTCATTTGTGCTGACCAACCAGTAGAACTGAAAATGGAGAAAGTTTCATGAAAAGAATAGTAGATTGCTTTTCTGTTGGACATCTGTAACTACAATTGCGAACACCTTTGTTTCTGAAACTTTAACTGGTCCTGTGATATTAAAGTGTAAATTATAGCAGTGATCGCGTCGCGAAATAAAATCTTGCGTTTCAAAAGGCATGTATAATTTAATTCTGCGTTTTGAAGTATTGAATCTGCGTTTCAACACATGGTGTATTTGACACAATTTTATGTTGTTCGCAGTATTACAAAATAATCAAAGAAACGAACAATCAAAGCTAATAATCTATAACTACCCACATGTACTTCAGTTTAATATGTCGAACATGTTAAACTGTCGTGAAAATACCCAGGATGGAATTTTAACCATACTGATTTCTCTGCATACACTCATGTCAAATTCATTTCAGACAATTTCCTTCCTCCTTTCATTTATAAATCCATGCGTTTCAGATGTTCGTTTCATATATATCTGTTGCATCTTTTTTTTTTTTTGGTCTTGACAAACTAAACCTAAGCTCAATCACTCGATTGAGCTACGGGTTTTCGTCAAATATATTCTCAAAATCAAGACCAGAAAGTTTATTTCAATTAAATTGTTTTAGCAGGAAATGGTCATCGCATTGCATGAATGTGAACTTTAGATTGACCTAACCTCAACCCGATAACTATATTATTTAAAGAAATGATTTAATTGGTCTAACATAAACACACGAGTAGTTTTGAATATATTAAAGCTCGGCCTATGACAATAATTTATTTAATTGGCTCACGGTTTGGCACCTATTCACTGAGTGCAGTTTTGGCAAAACTCGGTTGTTGGCATTATAATATGAAGGAGGGGTTACTCTAATTATGATACCAATACGCGATTTATCGCACGCCTGATGGCAGTGAAGTATTCATTAATTTTCGAAAAATTGTCGATAAAAGGCCCTTTTCCTTGTGTTAGATGCAAACAATATTGTCTTTGTTCTGTGTGGACGCTAATCACTTATTTAAATATGAGTTTTAAAAACGTAGCATATTTTATACTTGCGTGTTTTAAATTTTTTCTGCATTAAAAAATGCAGATTTCTGCGTAAATTCGATCACTGCATAGTAAAATGTTGACCATTTCAATTAAAAATAATTTTCTGATGTGAAAAGTGATGACAAAATAAAATCGACTGTCTTCTGGTTTTTATTCCCCTGCAACGCTTTTTGTGGGGGTATTAAAATGGACTTGTACGTGTGTCCGTGCAAATTCTTTTCAGGAGCAAAACTCGAAAACCGTTCACTATTTTATCAACAAAACTTCGTAGGTAAATCAATCAGGTTTTGAAGCAATACCTTTTCCTAATTTGGGAGTTTTGTGATCTTTATTTTTCTTAGTTTCCATGGAAATAGTTTTGACTTTGTCTCAATTAGGGTTTCTTTTCGTTTCTGGAGCAAAACTTGAAAACCGTTCAATATTTTTTAATAAAACTTTGCATTCATATTTTACCATTGCGGGGATATTGATTACTCTATCTTTTTTTTAAATATATCTTCTGTTGCAGCGACCCTGGCTGGAAGGCTCAACTGAGAAAGCCACCAAAAGACTGTAGAGTTAGAACATCTGTGAGTTGGTTGGAAACATTTGAAACCATGTTGATTATGTACAGCCTAAATATATATAGACACAACCTAAATTGTTTAAGCCTCAAGTGCTGAATTGGTTTTAATAAAACTTGTCGACAACCTTTATTCTTTTAAAAACCTGTCTTGTAAATTGTTTCACCCTTTCATGATGAATAGGGTTAAGTAGATTTTTAAAACTGACACCTTGTGCTGTTAAAAACCTGTCCTGTGGTAATTTGTTTGGAAGAGCTCTTTTAAACATTACCACAGCACAGGTTTTTAACAACTTATTTTGGGCAGAATTTAGACATGGATTTAAAAAAAAAAAAATTGTCTAGACTTTGAGAATAAGGGCTAAATTTTAAACAATTAACTAGATAGGTTTTCAACAGTCAGTTTAGGTTTGTCAAAACTTGTACATCAAGTGCGCAGAGGGTGAAAGTCTATCCACATGTTAAGCAGGCACCAATTCTTTCATGGACTATACCAGTATTCTGAACCAGATTGAAGTGTTGCATAGTTTACAAAAGATCTTGGCCCCATTCCACGAAGCGATCATGAGGCTAAGATGTCATAACTTTCATCTAAGCACTCTCAAAACAAGAGCGCTAAGATGAAAGTCAAGACATTTTAATTTTATGAAAGCTTTGTGGAACATGACTTTGCTCATCACCTAACTCCATTTGGGTGTTAAAATCCATAAGTGTTCAGCGGTCATGTAGAAATATTGACCAAGATTGGTTTAGGTTACGATAGGGTTGTTGAATGGTCAGACCCCCTGGTCTTTATCACTTAACCCCTCGATGCCAGGCAGAGTACAGCATAAGCCCCCTGTGAGGCCAGGCACTTTGACGTCAATATTTTTATGCCTATATTTGTCAAATATTGCCACTGCAATGTTGAAATAATTGCATAAGATTTCAAACCATTAGTGATTTAATTGTCTTTTCAGCGACAATTTTTCATACAAAAGGATTTTTAAAAAATAATTAAACGCTAACACAGCATCTTTGTGGAATTAATTAATCAGAGAGAAGAGCGGTCTGTTGAAAATATTTATAAACGTAAAACATTAACGCTTAAAGTGCATATTCTCAGGAAGAAAATAGTATGTTTATAATCTTCTGCCTTCCAGTTTTGAAACTACTGCGAGTTATCTTTTACCATAATTTTTAGTGCAAGGTATTTCCTTAAAAATTGCCAGATGCAATTGGAATAAAATGTACATGTCGGATACATGACTGTTATTTCAAGGCGAGGGGCAATTTAAAACATGACCTTTATACACAACAGTTCTTCTTCCCATTTAATAGTTAAAAAGGTTGATAAATTAAACATGCTTGATTTACTGGTAGTACAAAATCACTGTAAACAATGTTTGATATGTCATACATATTTTAAATTGAACATAAGAAAAATAAATCTAAAAGCTTATGATTTTTAAGAACATGGGCCCATTTTCATTCACAAATTTTGCATATTAGTACTGTAGCTGGCGGGGCATTTTTTCAATCGGGTCAATTTTGTATTTGGCCATAATTTTTAAAACATGACATAACTCTGCCTCAGAAATAAAATGCAATCTGTCCTCCTGGCATCGCATATGGTCCCATGGCATCGATAGGGTTATAATTTTTGTTTAAAGTACTAGCCATAGAAATGAAACCGTAGAAATATCTGTATATTGCAATGAAACACAATTTGTATCTACAAAATAATCGACAAATCTTCCAACTTTCAGGATGTGACAAATACCAAAGGTAATGAGTTTGAAGACTTCTGTCTGAAACGTGAACTTTTGATGGGCATATTTGAGAAAGGATGGGAAAAGCCGTCCCCAATCCAAGAAGCTAGCATTCCTATAGCGCTCACAGGACGCGATGTACTGGCAAGAGCCAAGAATGGCACTGGGAAAACTGGTGCCTATGCTATTCCAATTATTGAAAGATGCGACGCGAAAAGAGATGAAGTACAAGGTTGGTTTTAGTCTTTAATGGTAGTTATTTCGTTTAGGCTGAAAATGTTTTTCAGACCTACATGCAAAATTATCTTTAAATTATATTCATTTTCAATTAACATTACTGAGTGAAAGAAAATAAACATTGTATGACATGAACTAGTTAAAAATTGTACTGAACTAAATGGCTTGAAACATTTATGAAGTTGGAACACTTAAGCTTTTAAAACAATGTCCTGCTGAGTTGTTTATCAGTGTCTTACGACTGTCATTGTGCAGAAATTGATTTGGAACCGGTGCCATTTGGCACTGGTTCCAAAGCGATTTCTGCATTACGACAGTCGTATGCCAATGTTATATTTTAGCCCTTACGATCAACTTAGCCTAAGATCACTATAAGAAATGGGGCCCAGTTATTGCATATAACCCTTAAAGTGTTAAGTGCAAACATTGTCCATTTCAGTGTCCGTTTTTTAATCAAAATAGGCTGTTGAGAACGTGTCCTGTGGTACTTCGTTAAAGAGCTTCTACAAAAGCAGTTTGAACAAATTGCAGCAGGATATGTTAAACAGCACAAGATAATTGTTATTATATAAAGTTTCACTTAAATTTACTCTTCGTAAGGTGTAATCTGCAGGTACGTAAGCAAGCCTCTTTGTATTACTCAGTGCTGTATTCTTTCTCTTTCAGCTATGATTATCGTGCCAACAAGAGAACTTGCTCTACAGACTAGTCAGATATGTATAGAACTGTGCAAGCACCTGGGCGCAAAAGTCATGGTCACAACCGGTGGAACAAATCTCAAAGATGACATTATGCGACTGTATGATCCTGGTAAGTCTACATTTTTAAATTTAAAGTGCACTGGTGATATCAGTCTTTCATGTATTGAAAGTTGGATGTCATTGAACAGAATTAAGAAATGTTTTAAATGACATTTGAAAATGGTCAGTCTTTAATGTGAAAATGTGAATTAAGGAAAATGACATCAGTTTCAACCTGATTAGACTTACATTCAAGACACTCCATTTGATGATGAATAATTTTCAGTTCTGCTACTGACTGCATTAATGCTGACTTGTCATTCCTGAAAGTGGAGTTCATGAGATGAACAAGATTAAAATGTACAAACATTTTTGAAGTTCCGGGTCCTGTTAACTATTGTTAGGCTAAATGTGTTAAAACGCACCTTGGTTTTCTCGCTAAAAGAACGGCAAGGTGATTTGGGGGGTCTTAATGAATGTTAAAATGTACAATTTGTGTAATTTATTGTCCCTTAACCATTTAAACAAGATTGCTTTTAAGTGTCTCATCCCATTTACCAAAACTAATCCCATTTACCAAAACTAATGTGCAGCATTCTTTCTTTGCAGTACACGTTATTATTGCTACCCCAGGGCGTATCCTTGATCTCATGAACAAGAATTTAGTGAAGATGGGCAAATGTGGCATGCTTGTACTTGACGAGGTAAGAATTACCTAGTCTTCTGATCAAATGGCAACATTAAACATGAGTGAAAAATTGATTTTTGTCATACTTGCACCTGTGCATACCTCATGCTGTTTAAAAACCTCTGTCATGGTTATTTGATTAAAGTTTCTGAAGCATCAAAAGGTCAATTAGATGTCTCATATTATTCATAACTTTGGGTTTAGGAATTGAAGCTAAACAAATTGCCACAGGATAGGTTTTTAACATTCAGTTTTGGACATGAAAATGCACAAATGTGCCTAACAAATTAATGGTGAAAACCCAAATTATTTGTTTTATGATGTTCTATTTTTAGAATTTTTAACAATTCCTTTTGATCATGGAATTTTGGGACATTAAAGCTATTAGAGCTCTGCTAGTAGTAAAATTCTTTGCAGAAATCCAGAAATAGTTATGTTTATTTTGTCTTCATCTTAGGAAAGGTTGTCTTGAAAGTTTTGAAGCCAGTTTTTAATTGAGATAATGCATTCATTTGCAGGCTGACAAGCTTTTGTCACAGGACTTCAAGGGAATGCTCGATAGCATTATCGGCCACTTGCCTATTGATCGGCAGATCTTGCTCTACTCCGCCACATTTCCTCTCACCGTTGAACAGTTTATGGTCAGTAATTTCACCAGTTCTCGGTCACATTTTTAGCTTTCTGAATGCCCCTGCATTGTCTGAACAGCTGAATCTGAATGTCATCCTCTGTTCATTTTTTTTCTCAGGAATATCAAATAGGATCTTTATTTTTTATTTTATGTTATTTTTTTTTATTATTGTTTGTGGTCAATTCTGTTACATTTTAAATTTGAGATATTATTAGTTTGAACTGCACAAAGTATGTATGTTGGCTCCATTTATGATGAATAACGTTCAGTTCTGCTACTGACTGCAAGTGCTGACGAACCATTGCTGAAAATGGAGTTGTATGTATATTCAGGATGTTTAGCTTTTGAGAAATGAGGCCCTTAAAATTTAAAACAATGTTAACCCTTACACTGCTCTATTGATCTTAAACTAAAACCGTCCATCATGTTGAACACATAACACCTATTCTGTGGTATTTTGTTTAAGAGCTCCTGAAAGGAGTTCTTTTTAGCGAATTGCCACAGAATATGTTTTCAACAAACTATTTAGGTTTAGCACTTGAAGGTTAATATCCTAGAACTAATTTTCATGGAATAATGATACTGCTTATGGACAGGGACCCCAAACTTTTTAAACTTTAAATTCAGTACTTCATATAGTCAATTTAATGTTATAGGTCCAAGGTGCTATTAGCCCTGGGACATTGATATATCCAGTTTAGATAGTTTATTCTGCTTGGCTGCCTTGTTTCATTAACGTGATTTTTGCAATTCCCAGCATGTGCGTAATGAAGTAAATTGTAAAATAGGCCTTTAATTCGTATCGTATAGCAGTCTCAAAATAATCAGGTTTGTTAGGGGATCTATTCTTGAGCTCAGGATTTTTGGAATGTTTTTTTTATTTTATTATGTGTTGTCAATTTCATTAAAAATACTTAAAAAAATTTTTTTTTTAAATAACTGTAAAAAATATGTACAAAGATGTACATCGACTCCATTTATGATGAATAACGTTCAGTTCTGCTACTGACTGTAAGTGCTGACGAACCATTGCTGAAAATGGAGTTGTATGTACATTAAAGATTTTCATAGTTAAGCATATTTAAATTTTAAGCAATGTTAAGCTTTACAGTGCTGGTCTTAAACTAAAACTGACCATCTTTTGTTGTTGAAAACCTATTCTGCGTTTATTTTGTTTAAGAGCTCCTTTCGGTGAATTGCCACAGAATAGGTTTTTAACTACCTATTTAGGTGTGACGCTTGGAGAGTTAATACCCTGGAACCAATCTTTTTTGGCATAATGATACTGCTTGTGGTCAGGGACCCCAAACTTTTAAACTTTAAATTCAATACTTCCAAGTAATTAATTTAATATAATATAGGTCCAATGTCCCATTCCTCAATTTGCTCACAAGACGGACATTTTGACATTAATTTTAACGATCTGATTAGGCAACAACAAAAATGTTGTGGTTCCGATTACATGTTTTTAAAATTTAGGGTAGGTCGGTCGGGAATTACTTCAGCCAATCTTACAACTGTGACCACTGTGTGCTGTTGAAAACTTATCCTGCAAGAGCTCTTTTAAAAAAAATTACCACAGGATAGGTTTTCAACAGCCTGCTCCAGTTGAAATTTGAACACTAAAATGAGCAAATGTTGTGCTCAGCAATTTAAGGGTTAATAAGATAAAACAGGTTTTTAGCTGCAGTAGATGTTATTTTTTGTCATAATAAAAAAAGTTGGGGTTGGCACCTATGTTGTAAATAAGGTTGATTAATCTGAACCACAACATTTTTTATTTGGCCTTATGAGAATGCTGAGATGACTCTTGCTCTTACTTCTGTGGAACAAAACGTAGGACTTTTTAGTTTTAACATCAATTAACTTGCTGAGAGAAGTTTGTCCAGACTAATATTTCTATCAACTGTAAGGATTTGAAACATTTGCTTCATTTACAGAGGAAACACTTGAATAACCCATATGAGATTAACTTGATGGATGAACTGACACTGAAGGGTGTAACACAGTATTATGCATTTGTACAAGAAAAACAGAAGGTCCACTGTCTCAACACGTTATTTTCTAAGGTGAGTCAAGGGTAGTCAATTGATAATTCGAAGTGTTCCCATTTGTTGAACTTACTTAATTTTAGTCAACATAGTTTGCCGATGTTAAAAATGGGTCAGATTTTTAAAATCTTAAATTGTGTGATTTTGTACAACTCCTCACGTTATCTTCCTTTAAAACAAATCTAATATGCTTGAGTGTAAAGTATTTTGTCGTTTTTTAGGCTAAAATTTTAAGCTAGAGTAGGTTTTGGGTTTTGTTTTTTTTTTATTGATGACTATTGTGACTGTCATTTTCATAAATCATAATTTTCATGTTTTGATTGCTTGAATCTGGTTGACTTTTGTAACAGGCCATTAATGTTTTGTCAAGTTAACAAGTCTACAATTGGATATTTCAGGTATTTCTGAAAAAAAAATGGGTTCATAAGCTTGTCTTCCGTTTTTGGCAACTAGTCTGTTGGTCCTCGGGTGGTTGGTCCTCGG
Organism: Calliostoma canaliculatum; assembly: GCA_032361085.1. Lineage (NCBI taxonomy): Eukaryota > Metazoa > Mollusca > Gastropoda > Trochida > Calliostomatidae > Calliostoma > Calliostoma canaliculatum. The sequence continues at coordinate 5,642 of JAULCD010432049.1, read as the reverse complement.
GTGGGGGGGAGCTTGTGTAGTTTAGTCTCAAAAATTGACAATCTTGTAGCGATAGGTTTATCTTAATATAATTTGTTTAAAAGGGTTTCTTATTTGAGCTGTTTAAACTAATTGCTACAGAATTGGCTTTTAATTTCCTATTTAGCTGGAATTTAGACACTAATATATTCCTAGGGTGTGCAAACAGATTTGGTATTTAAAACATTTTTTTTTTTTTAAATGTTTGATAATTTTGTTCCTAGCTTCAAATCAACCAGTCTATCATATTCTGCAACTCAACAAATCGTGTGGAGCTTCTCGCAAAGAAGATTACTGAGTTGGGATATTCCTGCTACTACATCCACGCCAAAATGAACCAGCAGCATCGTAACCGGGTGTTTCATGACTTTAGGCAGGGACTGTGTCGCAACCTCGTCTGCTCAGGTAACCTTATATCTTTCACATTTTCTGTGTGCATTTTGATAACTTGTAATGTCTAAAAAGTCGGGTCTGAGACGAGCTGAAATCAACTCGGCACTTTAAGGATTAAGTATGGGTTAAGTATTTATTTTGTATACTCGAATCTTATTTTAAATGTTCTTTCTTCCAGATCTGTTCACAAGAGGTATTGACATCCAAGCAGTTAATGTTGTCATCAACTTTGACTTTCCAAAGCATGCAGAAACTTACCTCCATAGAATCGGCCGATCTGGAAGATATGGCCACCTTGGTGTTGCTATCAATCTTATTACTTATGACGACAGGTAGGTGACTTCAGTAAACCAGGGATTTACCTCAATGTATAAATTTGGGAGTCCAAGAGACTCGCTACTAAGAATTTTAGGGGTCCCTTGCAATAACTTGGGGGTCTCAACTCTTGACAGTTTCTTTAAAGTATTTTCAGGGCCCTGTTCTTCAAAAAGATCTTAGGCTAAGTTGATCATAGGTGATTTAAAAACAAATTCTTTAGAGTTGTTTTTTATCGGAGGCTTACGACTGATGTAGCGCAGTGATCGATTTGAAACCGACACTGATTTGTGGTTTTGTAGCGTCCCTTTGGACGCAAACATAAATAATTTTACATCCCTTGTCAAATTCTATTCATATGGGACGCAGGATTTTGCATCCGATAAGCCCCTGGTAAACTGTAATATGCATTGTTTTAGTAATAGATATAAAAGAGCATCAAATTGCCTTTTACTTCAAATGTGTTTATTTTTTACCCTTAGTGTAAGGTGGTTAAACTGCCCACCTTGTGCTGTCGTCACATGATAGCTTATTTATCAAGACTTACTGCTTCACGTTTGTTCAACTACTCATTTCCTTGAATTTTCAGATTCGCATTACACAAAATCGAGCAGGAACTGGGCACAGAAATCAAACCAATCCCAAAACAGATCGACCCGTGTTTGTATGTTGCTGAATACGGCATGGAGAGGGATGACGACGAGGATCCACGTTCAGGGACGTCGGCCGGGGCCAACTGAGCCACCAATGTCCTTCCCACCATTTCTTTCTTCCCTCCCCTGCCCCTCTACAGTTGATGCCAAACCTTGTACATAGATATCTACCAGTCAGGGTACAGTTTTACCAAGCTGTCTTAAGTTTACGAGGTCATAAACCATGGTACTGGGCCAATGGATTGGATTACGTATGCCAAATGTCATATACAGTGATTTATGAGATCATAAATTTACTACAGCTTTGTGAAATGGTACCCAGAGCAGCAGCCCGGACCTAAACTAAACCTACCAGCAGCAAACTTGGACAGCCGCAACCATGCTCTCGTGGCCCTGTTTTTGTTATTTATTTGACAACTCACGAGATTGGGAAAAATTGAATTTGAGATGAAGATATAGTTCTTGATTGGAGCGATGACAAGTTTCTGATTGGAACAGGGATTGTTTCGTGCACAACAGGTGCTGTCTACTCCCTTGTGAAACTAATGGTTTGGAAGAAACACTTTCAAATGGTGCTTGTTTGTTCCTGATAGGATTAGAATTGGGTCGCGTTCTACAAACTTCTGAAGCAGTGAGAGGGCCAATTCTGTAGCTACATTCAGGGTGTGACATTAAGGTCAAACATTGCTGTGTTTCAAGATGTGAACCAAATACCCGTCGAGTTTCAAGATACAATGTGAAAAATCTTGGAAGATGTTAGTTAGTAATTTGGTCCTCCGGTGCCCAGCCTAGATTGAACTCTGTACATACAATATTTTGTCACCCAGGAAATATCATCAGAACTCGTTCTCATCCCTCACTTGTATTCAGTTCTCATTACATCAAGCGTTAAGTCATGTTTCACAACAAATACCGCCATCAAACAACTTGATTATGTTCTATGGCTGACCATGGTCTATATCGGGCATGAAAAGGAAAGCGAAGTAAGATCTGTCATAATACAAGTAACTAACCCAACTATGAAATTGTGTTGCTTTAAAAGAAACATGTTGGTGTAATTTTATGAGTGAATGAAAACCCATGGTAAAAGCTTACATGTGTAGAAACTGCGGTAAATGTTTTTCAAATGTCCCCAAGCAAGAGAACTAGGTATTGTGTTTGTGGCATTGTCATTTGGTGTGATGCATGATTTGATAATGGTTCAGTTGCTGCAGAGTTGTCACATTTGAAGTATACAATGATAAACTTAAAGCCAGAATGAACAAATGTTGACACTTCTGTTTAGAACCTTCATCCAAATCTCCCCATGCGTTCTGATGAGTTTTCCACTCCTAGAGAGTTTGTAATATATATTTTTGTACAGAGAAAATCTCATTTTGAGGGACTTCCATAGAATTGACGTTTGTGCACAGCAGAAGCGTCCAGGTTTGCGACGGCAAGCGATGCCACTGACCTGAGTGGGTTCAGGCCATACAAAGTGAGATGAGATAGGACTCGAGGTCTGCTTACTCCAGCAGTGGTCTGCACTAAAATGCTGAACAAATCTGCTGCCACATAGATACAGTACCATTGTGTAAATAATTCATGGAAGTCTGATCAGGACAACATATCACTGGATCATCTTTAATATGGAAGCCTGCGAGTCAAGCAGGAACATGTTAATGGCATCTTTCTGTGCAAGGAAGCAAATTGTTCATTTCTTTTTTTTTCTTTTTTCACATTCAGAAAAGTACAGGTCCACATGGAATGTTGGATTCATTCCAGTTTTGTAAAGATCTAGCAGCCTGTTTCGCTTCATAAAAGAGGTGTAGCAATGGAGTTCGGCCAACTGAAGTCCCATTAAAACATTAACCTCATTGCTAGTGTACAGATGACGGTAAGAATTCAACATGTCATTGGCTATGAAGCCACAAGTCATTGTCGTCCATGCAATACCTGAGGATAGAGACCTTGCTGGCTTCGTCCAGCTTTCAGTGACTGTCGCTGACCAATGGCAGTCTGCGAAGAGTTTCGCAAGGCCAGTATTCTAACAAATACTAGTGAAGAAGACACTATGGCCATCCACAAAATGAAAATGCCAACTCTTTGCAGACTGCATTTGTTTCAGCATTGAGAAATGGTCCTGTAAATGAAAGGGCCTTTCTCAACACTGGAACCTTCAACTCTTTCACAGATGCAGCCAAACTTACTTGACTCGCCTTCACAACGTACAGAGAGAGACTGTCAGCTTTGAAGAATAGAATACACATTACTGAATCACTTGGTGTGGAAATCGTTTGAACTTATGACAAAGTCAAAACTGTAAGAAGTATTTCTTGCTGATGTCGTTAACTGGTAGTCAAATGGCAAGTGAGTTGGCGATGTGCGAGGTTTGGTTGTATCCGAGGTGAATAACACTCCACCCTCGAGCAATATCGGATTCAGTTGCATCTCCAGTCCTTGAGCCCTGATTCATGTATTGTTAATACTGTTGCTACACCTGATAAATCGAAACTACTAAATGATATTTATTATTGACAAACCATACATGAATCAGGCCCGTGTTTTAAGAAAGCATCTTAAATTTGCCACCTAAAAATTGTGACCAAGTTTTGACAAACCTTTGTTTTTTGAAGCATTCAAACTCTATTTTAAACCACATCCTAACTTGGGAGTTCACCTTGTGCTGTCAAAAACCTTTTGTCTTAATTTGTTTGAAAAGAACTCTTTTTGGAACTTTTTATAACAAATTGGCCCAGGATAGTTTTTCAGTGTCGTAATAGGGCTGGGTGCATTTTCACAAAGCAGTCGTAAATTAATGATGTATAAATCATGTCACTGAGCCAATAGATCAACTCTTGCCGTGCGGCTCACGAAAAAATATCCGGGTCTGGCTAGTAGCCTGACCTGGATATTTCCAAGAGCCGCATGGTAAGGGTTAAAATTTTAAATCAGGAAAAAAAAATAACTCCTGGCGACCTCCCCTAAAGTTTAGACATGTAATCGAAACCACAACATTTTGTTTGTTTGGCCTTAATTTGAAGTCTTGCTGGCTGTGAGTCATTTTAATGTGATAGGTATATTTGTTCCAACTGCCACATGGTCTCGTAATAGGTTATAAACTTATTTTGAGTAGACACAGTAAGATGCAATGCCTAGATAATCACTCTTGGTTTATCAGAACCAGTAGAGACTCCACAGGTATCATAAATTGTTTAAGATATTTCAGAGTAACTGAAAAAAAATAGATAAAAACACTTGATCAATAGTTATATAATTGAGGTTGAAAAGAAAATCTGTTGAGTTAAATGAGTTAATCCTGAAACCAAAAATGTGACTATTTGACTCATAAATTAATAAATACGATTCTTTAGAAGTTTGTGTAATTATAACATGAATTGTTTTAGATTGCAACTTCTTTAATTGTGAACACAATGTTTCTTGGCCAAGGGGCAAGAATTAGCCTAGAAATGTTGTTAACAATTAGAGAAGTCACAGTCTAAAATACTTCATGTTATATTATTTAGCTGGTAATTTTTCCAGTGAAAATGTACTTTAACAATAAAATTAATGTCACCATTTGAGTTAGGCCCCCCCAAAATGTTATGGTTTCGATTACCCGACCTTGCCTACATTATGGGTGCCGACCCTATTCTTTATTATTATCATAATGACAAGAAATAACATTGTATCATATCTACTGCAGCTGAAAACCTATTTTATCTTTTTAAGCCTTAAAGTGCTGAACATAACATTTGCTCATTTTAGTTTTCAAATTACAGCTGATACAGGCTGTTAAAACCCTTTTCTGTGATAATTTGTTTAAAAGAGCTCCTGCGGGAGCTCTTTTAAAAAAATTATCACCGGATAGGGTTTCAACAGCACAGGTGGTCACAGTTTTAGGACTAGCTGAAATTCACTCAGCACTTTAAGGGTTAAAATTTGATATCAGGAAAAAAATTATTATACGATTAAAAAAAAGGAAATTCCCAAAAGACCTACCCTAAATTTTAAAGACATGTACGAAAGCACAACATTTTTTTGTTTGGCCTTAGTTATTCTTGGTTGATGACTCCCACAAAATGTGTCATAACCTCGAATTTCCAAAGTTGGGGGTCATGATGACTCCTATTTTTCAAAGTCTAGGGTAAACCCCCCGAGTTAAATATGTTGATGTCTTTTATGTATTTATTTGTCATTTCCTCTATTTTAAAAACAAAAATTAACACAAGCATTCCATGCTTTAAAACTATTTCCTGCTACTTTTGGTTTTAATCTAAATTA
>JAULCD010432048.1:0-21641 GCA_032361085.1 Calliostoma canaliculatum | reverse complement strand
AGCTCCTAAAAGGAGCTCTTTCAAACAAATTACCACAAGATAGGTTTTCCACAGCTTCTTAGATTAAAATTTGGACATTGAATCTGTTGGAGCTCTTTTAAACAAATTACCCATGGAATTGTTCTTTACAGTTTTTAGTTTGGAATTTCGACAATGAAATTGACAATTTTTGGGTTCAGCACTTTAGTGGTGTTAAAAAGCTGGTGTGATGAACAAGGGAGATAATTCCATGAATACACAACTTCTGTTTGATAGGACAATTGTGTTTATTCAGTGAAAACACCAACACCACTATCTATGAATGTTAGATTTTGGTGTAGATACTGACACTGATAACAATGATAACAGTGCTTGCATCTACACCAAAATGTCGCATTCATTAGAAAATTGAAGTTGCATATCCATAGGACCAAAATCTTTAAGAGGCATTTTGATGTTGTGTAGAAATATAACAAAGTTGCTAATGGTTGTCACCTTCGTTAATGTCTTAATGTGAGATTTTGTTGTTGATACTAACACCGTTATCAAATCATCATGCTTGATATCGGTGTTAGTACCTACATCAAAACGTCGCACTATGACAATAAAGAAGTTGACAACCACAAGCAACTTTGTTACATATTCTTAGGACAATATCTCTTGTTCAACACTAAAGTGGACATGCAGTTATAAATCTTTGCTGGAGGTGGTAGAATTAACCATTAATATCTGAAGAAGCACGAGGTGCATTTTAATATCAGTGAAATTATAAAAGTCTAAACATTTTAGTTCATAACGGCTGTATATTTACTGAAATCTTTTAAGAAATTAAATGAAGGGGCTGAAAAGAAAATATCTTTTGAGTAACATTCTGGAATTTGGTATAATAAATGAGAGATGTTCTGTGAATAACTTCTTCTTTTTTTCAATGCATGCAATGTTTCTGTGTGATACTAACATTGTTATCACTTGTGTGATAACAGTGTTAGTATCTACACAGAAATATTGCATACTTTGCAAAAAAGAAAATGTTATCCACAGAATATCTTTCTTGTTGAAAAGAAAATGTTCAAATATTTCTTTGCTAAATTTTCAATGGGCTGTAATAGGTATAGTTTAGAAGTGCTAAAACTCACAGTCTACATAAATGTTGACACTTGATATTTTGAGGGTCAAAAAGTAAAAGTTACGATGACATAACTAACTGTAAGATCCTGGTCTTGTTTTTTTTATCTGACCTCTTTTTCTTTTAACGCTTAAAGTGCTGAACTGGGGCGAGTATAACTCAAAGTTGTTTAAAACTTTTTCTGTTATTATTTACACATAATACTATGTATATATATATATCCTAACTTATTGTGTGAAATATAGAAGGATCTTTCCTGTTTTGGCTATTAGCCCTTACAGTGCTGAATAGGGTTAAGTAGATTTTAAAACTGTGACCAACTTGTGCTGTTAAAAGCCTGTCCTGTTTTAAACAAATTACCACAGGATAGTCTTTTTAACAGCTTATTTTGGACCAAATTTTTACAATGACATAATGGCTTAGCACTTTAAGGTTAGTTTATTTTATTGAATAAATAATCCTAGATATTTTTGTAATTAGATTCTATTCTCAGACATGTTTCTTCTTTCAGTTCCAAATGGTCATTGATGATGAAATTCCTCTACTTCGTACATTCCGTGCCGAGCTGGCTAAGCGATCATCTATGTTGTTCGATGAGGATATGGAGGAATTCTTCCAGCAACTGAACGAGTTTGAAGGTTACGGTAGTATGCCCGGAACCTATTTTGGTGGTCATCGGACAGTGGCAAGTCACGCCACTCTGCAGCCAGGGAGCACAATGTCTGCACAGATTGAAAGCCAAGAAAGAACTCTGCGGGTTTCTAAAGTTGGAGGCATTGAAACCATGAAATTTCCACAAAGTGAAACAAATCTTGAAAGAATGAGTATGTCCATTTCTCAGAAACCTGACGATGGGAAGCGTCTGTCACAGAAAGTTGCTGTAATGACAAGTCCAACAGGAAGAAACCCTAGTGACGTCCAGTCACTTATCACTGTGAAGACAGCTGAAGTCGCGCCAAGAGGACCACTACTTCATGTGGCGGCCATCTTGAACCCACTGACCCAACAGAAGATAAACCTTGTTGAGGCAATTCAAACTGGCCTGATTGACCCAAAAACACAGACATTTTGTGAACCCAAGTCCAAACGCACAATACCCTTGAGCCATGCTGCTCGGCAAGGCTTCATTGATGAAAGTCTTGTCAAGCAGCTGAATACCAACTCTGGGATCAAAGATAGGACAGGAAAAAGCTTGACTCTCATCGAAGCAATCGGAAAAGACTTGTACAATCCAGCCACCAATACTGTGACAGATCCAGTGTTTGGCACAGAACTACCATTATCTGTGGCTGTATCTAGGAACATCATGTCGGAGTCGTGCGCCAGCTCCCTTCAAGGACAGCCTGTTAACTTGACTGCAATAACTCACTCTCAGTCAGTTGTACCGAACTCTGATCTCCGCAAGTCTGAAGCTTCAGTCAGCCTCACCCAGGCTATAGACAAAGGCTTGTTTGATAGGTCAACTGGAAAGATATATGATCCAACCAGTGGGGAGAAAGTGTCGCTTATCACTGCAGTGGAGAGGGGAATTGTCAACCCCAGTGTGTGTGAGATACAGAGTCCATTGACAGGGGAGTACATCTCCCTCACCGAAGCCGTGAGTCGGGGGGTGGTGGACCCTGTGTCCGGGACCTACATACAAAAGAACACTAACCAGAGACTGCCTCTAGACGAGGCTCAGAGAAGAGGATTTGTGAAGAGTCCCTCTCCTCTCTCAAATGTGATATCTGATGGGTGCTTACTTGAAAATGGATCAGTTCTTGATAAAACCTCAGGGCAAGTTTTGTCGTTTAATGAAGCTTTGCAGACAGGAGTCCTGGATGGGAATAGTAAATGTCTTGTCGATCCCAAGACGGGTGACGTTTTGTCTCTGAATGAAGCCATAAACCGAGGATTGGTAAATAGGCAGGGTGACTTTGTTCCAGTTGGGAGAAGATCTCCAAAGTCAATTGTTGATGCTGTTAAACAGGGAGATCTCAAGCTCGTCAGTGAGAATGTTTCGTTTTCGGACTCCTTGGTTAAGGATACCTCAACCAATCAAGGAGTGACATTATCTGACGCACTACAACAGGGACTAATGACACCAAGAGGAACATTCATTGACAAAAGAACAAGGCAAGAACTTACCCCAGAACAGGCTGTGACCCGTGGAATAATCGACCCATCACTTGCGGAAAAGTTAAAGCAAAGAATCAGCCTGAAAGACAGGAGTGGTCGCTCGATGACCATGTTGCAAGCAATCCAACAGGGTCTCATTTCTCCAACAGATGGATCCGTCAAAGATCCTAAAACAGGAAAGTTACTGACTTGTCAACAGGCAGCCACAGAGGGGCTACTGTCCTCTGATGAAGCAATGGATGTGTTGTCTCTCATCAGCCCAGTTGTTGCATCCACAACTATACTCACTCAAATCCAACCGAGCCATTCCCAGGCAATGACCAAATCTATAACTGTGATGGAGGCCACAAGTCGAGGACTGCTAGATGCTGGAACCGGGATGTACACTCACCCACAGACTGGGGAGAAGATGCCTGTGGACGAGGCTCTGAAGAGAGGCTTTCTCAGACTGAGCTCCCAATGGCCCTCGTCATCAGAAGGAGCTCTGCCTCAGGATTTCGATGAAGTGGATGTGATTCATGGTGCTAAACCTGAAACTGCGGTGGAATCATTTTTAAGTAAATCTGGTGCTCAGTATTCCTTCACGACCACAACCACATCCCAGCCATCTGTCACTCAGACGGTCATCAATGAAACAAGACAGCTTACCTTGAGGTCTGTCATTGACCCCAGGACAGGCAAGGAAATCAGTGTCACTGATGCAATGAACAGAGGACTCATTGATCTCGAAAATGGACTTTACTGTGATTCAACAACTGGAACAAAAATGCCATTGAACATTGCCGTGGAAAGAGGATACATCACGGCAGACCATGTGAGTGATGAATGTGCTCAGAATGGAGAACCAATCAAAGAAACGAGGGCATTTTCAATCACTGGCGTCATCCATCCAAAAACTGGAGAGAAAATGACTGTAACACAAGCAATAAAAAGTGGAATCCTGGATCAAGAAAACGGCATCTATCATGGACTAGACAAATTTGGCAGGAAGCAAAGCATGCCTATTAGTGAAGCCATTCAGAAAGGCTTTGTGATAGCTGAGGACATCAGCACCACAGTAACAGTGCCAGGCTCCATGCTGAGAGAGACAAAAACTTACAACTTGAAGAGTGTGAAGCACCCACTGACCGGCAAACAGATGACCGTGGCAGATGCAGTTGCAGAGGGCATCATTAACGAATCGGAAGGAGTTTACATTAATCCATTTTCTGGTGAAAAAATGTCCATTCATGAAGCCATTGAAAAGAATCTAATTGATGCTGAGCTCACATCTATCATTTCCAATGCTGAGGGTGACGTGAACAAGATCACCACCACAAAACTGACAACACTGGCAGTGACTGCCGTGATTGACCCAAGAACGGGCAAACTGATCACTGTCCACAAAGCTATTGAAGAAGGAATCCTTGACCAAAGCAAAGGGTATTACCACAACCTTGTGACTGGGGAAACACTGCCTATCAATGAAGCAATTGACAGGGGAGTTGTGATGGCAGAAACAACGGAAGATGACGATGAACTAGAAAGAGCATCCATATCGAGCATCCATATTGCCGATGACCAGGAATCTTTCGAAGCCCAACTTATGGAAGATGTTCACTGTGAAACAATGACATTAAGTATTAGTAGTGTGATTGATCCGAGAACCATGGAAATGATCTCATACGATGATGCTGTACTCAATGATATTCTCATAGTTAATGATGGCATTTACCGAAACCCTTCCACTGGAGAAAAAATGTCTTTTACAGTTGCCATGGAAAAGGGTTTAATCCACGGCGAGGTCACTGCTAAGACAAAGGAGGAAAATATCATGAGATGCTCTATGACTGCTGAAAAGCCAGCATTCACATCCTCTCACCAGATCACGTCAGCCATTGACCCACGGACTGGAAAAGAGATTTCTGTAGCAAGAGCTGTGAAAGCTGGACTTATTAACGTTGAACGAGGAGTGTTTATGGATACTAGACTCGGAGAAGAAATACCTCTGGAAGAAGCAATGAACCAAGGCTTCCTTAATCCATCTAAACAAACAGGTGCTGCAGAGCTTGAAAAATCCATGGATGAAGAAGACATTCCCAAAATTGTTTTAAGAAAAAGCTCTGATAAAGATAATCCTTGGTCTGTGGTTGACATAGAACTTGAAAAGACTACAACAGAAGAAGCAGGGGATTCTACACTTGCTACAGAAATCCTACATTACTCAACTGAGATTGAAAGTCATAGCCCTTTGAACAGGTCAACTGATTTCCCACACACTCCGATAACACCCGGTGAAGTGTTCACTCCTGGGCTGGTCCAGAGGCCACTTGAACTCTCTTATGAGGCAGCAGTGAAACTAGGCTTAGTGGACACGGATAGGGGCAGAGTTAAGGATCCAAGAACAGGTGTCACAATGACTCTCTCTGATGCTGTTACTTGTGGACTTCTCGATCCAGAGAAGACTGCCATTGCAAATCCCACTTCAGGTCGAACACTAAGTCTCAGTGAATGTCTTACAAAAGGGATTGTGAACCCAGTCTCGTGTAAAGTGGACGATGTAAACGCTGAACATGAGGGAATCAAGAACATTGAAAAACCTTTCAAAGGAAAGCAGATAAATTTGATTGATGTTGTGAAGAATGGAATGTTTGACAATAAGACTGGAAAGATTTTCGAACCATCCATTGGAAAATCAATCACATTGCGTGAAGGTTTGAATAAGAATTTCATCGAAGGCACACTGGTTACCGTAAGAAACACTCAGACTGGAGAAAGGGTGCCACTAAAAAGAGCTATGCAACAAGGACTCATTGATGGAACCTTGTGCTTAGTTTGGGACAAAGCTGCCAACAAGAAGATACCACTGCCAGTTGCAATAGAAAGACAACTTGTGGAAAATGTGCTGGATTACACGTCTGGAAAAGTATTGGATACAGGGTCTGGTGAACACATTCCATTAGATAAAGCTTTGCTGCAGGGCAAGTTGGACACTGAAAGTGTGAAAGTGCTGGACACAAGAACAGGGGAACATGTTCCATACGATGATGCTATGAGGCGTGGCCTGGTTGACAGAACAGGCAATGTTGTAGACAAGACTGATGGTAGCAAGATGTCAGCTGAAGAAGCACTGAAGATGGGACTACTTGCAGTTGTAGGGGCACCTATTCTTGCGGGTAAAATGGTTGTTGACGCTGTGAAGAAAAGAACATCAGATAGACCAGGTCAGCAATTTGATGTCACCAGTGGCTCAGGAAGACCAGGTCAGCAATTTGATGGTACAAGTGGTTTAGTAAGACCAGGTCAACAATTTGATGGTACCAGTGGCTCAGGAAGACCAGGTCAGCAATTTGATGTCACCAGTGGTTCAGTAAACGGTGAACCAACTTTCAGACAACCTTCATCAGTGACAAGAGAAGAAACAACAATTGAGACCAAACCCCTAACCACTATAGTGTATGCAAGACCAGGTGACAACATCCGTCCTGCCAAACCAAAAGACTCAACCACTGTGGAGTCTAAAGTAGAGGTGTTTGAAAGGCATGTGGTCCCAAAGATGAAGAAGCCAATCGATGTGTGGGAAGATGGCACAGTTGAAAGAAAGCTAAATGAAGCAACAAAGAATCAGGATGATGTTGATGCAATAGCAACGCAGAAGCCCCACAGCACCACTTCGGTAAGTGCTGTAGTTAGGAGTCTTGAACCTGCTTACTCCCTCTCTTCTGCACCCTCTCCATCATCGCCACAAAAATCATCTGTGCGTGTTTCTCAGCAGCCTGAGGTGAAGGGTGTATCTGTTCAGCCTAGTAAAGACTCTATCTCCGCTTCCCAAACATTCACATCCCCTTTCTCCAGCTCTGAAACCAGACCAACTGTGCCCTCTGTTAGCGATACTGATCTTGATATAGACTGGAATTCTGGACAGGTGCTTGTTAAATCTACTGGTGTTGCAATGACGGTGACTGAAGCAGTGCAGAAAGGATACATAAATTCAGATGTAGTTGAAAGACTAGCTGTTAGCAGTGGATTTGAGTCTGGTCATAAGATTTCTGTGAACTGGGATGATGGTACAATCACAGAAAAGAACACTGGTAAGACTTACACCATTCATCAAGCCCTGGACAAAGGTCTCATAGACAAACCAACCTTTAACGCCCTGTCAGCAGTGACCGGTCCACAAACTCAACCGAGACAAGGTCCTACTCAACACATCCAGTTGTCCGAAACCTTCAAGTCATCATCAATTTCAACCACTACACGTAAGGAAGGCTTCATTGATGGGGGAATCCCTCCTACTTTAAGACGCTCCGAAAAGATCGAGCACGTTTCGGGATCAAGATTAACTGACACAAAGCCTCTTCGAAAATCAGATGAACCTCCTACTCTGAATGAGCTTGTTAAAAGTGAACAGTACGTTCCTTCAACTGGTAGGATTATCGATCCTAAGTCCAAGAGACCAGTGACCATTGGAGAAGCTGTAGACCGAGGTGTTATAGACCCAACAACTTCCATCATCATTGACCCTCAATCAGGTCATCCTGTCCCACTCATAGATGCTATAAACAAAGGGGTCATGGATCCAAGAACTGGGTATTTGACACATGCTGACACAGATGAAAAGATAACTCTACAGGAGGCAGATTTGGAAGGACTTATCCCAGCCCCAGAGCATCTCAACACCCTGAGAGTCAATGGGACAGCACTGAGCCTGAAAGAAGCTGTGGGGAAGGGCCTGGTGGACATGGAGAGTGGAACATTCACTGATCCAATGACAGGTGATATCATGTCCCTCGCCGCGGCCATAAGCTATGGTTACTTGGCATCTGGTGAAACTCAGACCACCTCCTCTGGGAAAACTGTCACATTCAGTGTCAAGGAAAATCTCAATGAGGTCAAAACTACAAAAGAACAAGTGGTTAGACGATCCAAAGACAGAGAAATTGTGGACCCAATGAAACGGTTATCTTTCGCTGAAGCTCTTGACTTGGGTTTTATTGACCTCAAATCTCAGAGGTATACAGATCCAAGTACGGGGTCTCGGATGGCAATTGTTGAAGCCTTGAGGGAGCAGCTGTTGGATCCTTCAGCTTCTATTGAACCAACAAAGTCTGAAGGCATGAGCCCCTTGACAGCTGTAGAGAAAGGACTATACGACAAACAAGGATTTAAGGATCCATCTTCACCCAAGAAAAACCTGACATTCCAAGAAGCCGTTCAGACTGGATTTCTAAACAGTAAATTTTCCATATATGATGTGAAATCTGGAGACATTTACACACTAGAACAGGGTATAGCAGAAGGAAAGTTGGATGCCAAGACTGGAGAGGTATATGACCCAGACACAAGAAGAAACATTTCATTGAAAGATGCTGCTAAGATGGGTCTCATAGCAGTTGTAGGTGCACCAATAGCTGCAGCATACATGGCCAAAGAGAAACTGAGTTCTGCCTTGGATGCTAGGAAAGGCACAGCGCCCGGCAGAGGAAGACCTGAAGAGGAAGGCACGGGTGAAAGACCACTGATCACATTCCAGACTGTCACTGTCAAACAGCTGTCTCCTAAAGTTTTGGAAGTTACACAGATGGAACAAGGAACTGAAATGGGGAAAATGAAAGCAGATGTACTAACACTAATGGAAGCAGTGTCTGCAGGCTACTTGAATACAAAAACTGGAGTTCTCAAAGATCCCAACTCTGGCAGACAAATCACATTGTTCGAGGCTGTGAGAACAGGTGTCATCAGAAAAGATTCTGCTGTTGTCAATTATAAGGGGTCTAAACTGCCACTAGAAAGGGCACTGAGAGATAAAGTTTTAGACAACACTGGACATATGGACGTGAAAGGTCACATAAAAAATTTGGAACAATTAATCAAAGAGGGAATAATCCAGGAAGTGACAGTTTCCCCTATCAGGCAAAGCAAAATTTTGGCAAAAACTGTGGAAAAGGTACATGTGGATTCTGTGTACGATGCAAGAACTGGTCAAAATATCAGCCTGGATGATGCCATTGACAAGAGAATAATTCACCTCGAAGAGGGAACATATGTTCACCCATCTACCGGACAAACCATCGATATATCTGATGCTGTAAGAGAGGGTCTCGTACAAGGTTCTCTGATTGATAGTGTAAGAACAAAGGAAGAAACGACAAAGGCTGGCTTTGCAGCTGAAGTGGCTTTCTCAGAAAAGAAAACCTTAAAGGTACAGTCAGTAAGAGACCCTGAATCTGGAAGAAACATTCCTCTTACAGAAGCGATCGATAAGGGGATCATTGACAAGGAGGGCAAGACCTACTTTGAAAAGGCATCACAGAGACAAATTCCTATTGAGACTGCAATGCAACAACATTTAGTAACAGCAAGTGAAATTGAAACTGAAATGACTACAGAAGAGAAATACACCAAGTCAAAAGAAAACACTGTCACACAAACATCAAACTTCAACATTCAAGGAGTTATTGACCCAGCCACTGGCATTGAGATGACCGTGGCAGAAGCAATACAAACCGGAGTTCTGGATACTTCATCGGGTGTTGTGGTGAACAAGAGCACTGGGGACTCCATGATGATTGGGGATGCTCTGAAACGCGGCTTGTTGAAAGGAGCCTCCACAACTGTGGAGAAACAACCCCACACATCCTCTGGTGTTACGAGAAGGCCCCAACAACAGTCTGTGTTTGACTCGGCCAGTGGCGAGTTCCTCACTTGGAAAGAAGCAATCAGACAAGATGTAATTGACCCATCAACAGGACTCTACAAAGTATCAGACACTGAGAGTATGTCCATTGAACAAGGTGTCCATGAAGGTTTTATCAGGAGGACACCTGCGGAGAAGATGCAGCAGAAGAGAAAATCCTTTGATGTTACTGCAGTTTATGACTCGAGACAAGGAAAAGAAATATCGGTTACTGAAGCTATTGACAGTGGATTGATTGACTTGGAAACTGGCACATACTCTGATCCAGCCTTCTCCATGCCAATTTCAATTCAAGATGCATTCCAGAAAGGACTGATTAGTTCCTCAGCAAGGCAGGTACCTTCTGAAACCAGTTTTTCCAAATCCTTAGCAGTTGGGAGTATAACTGACTCCGGTATGGGGGACAGTGTCACCACACCCGTTCTTGTAGAAAAGAGAGACATTCCTGTGTTAGAAAGAGCAACTGCAGAATACATCGATTCCAGTACAGGAAAAGCAGTGCGAGGATCAAAGCATTATCAACTCCAGGTCTCGGGAGATCAACAAGAGGGCCAAATTCTCACATCGGTTGTTCAGAAGTCTTTGACAATTCACAGCCTCGTGGACCCTGTAAGTAAAAGAGAAATATCCTTAGAAGAAGCTGTTGAACAGGAAATATTTGACCCTGACAAAGGAGAACTTATCAACAAGAGAACTGGAGAACATATTCCAGTTGATGTTGCCATGGAAAAAGGCATGATCAGTGCTGACGTTGCACAAGGCCAGAGAGCTGAAGAGTTTACTTTGATAAGAGGTTTGATCATCACCGGGGTGACTGACACAAG
Source organism: Calliostoma canaliculatum (assembly GCA_032361085.1). Classification (NCBI taxonomy): domain Eukaryota; kingdom Metazoa; phylum Mollusca; class Gastropoda; order Trochida; family Calliostomatidae; genus Calliostoma; species Calliostoma canaliculatum. The sequence goes on along the minus strand of JAULCD010432048.1, from coordinate 10,918 downwards.
AACTGGCAAGCAGCTGTCGGTCAGAGAAGCCATGAAGAAGGGCATTTTGAATGAAAAGACTGGAACTTTCCTCAACACTGCCACCAACACAAAACTCCCAGTAAAAGAAGCTCTTAAACTGCACATGATTGAAGGCAAAGATGTTGAGAAATCGGAGCAACAGAAACAGGACACCAAGCAAGTAAATGTGACTTCTGTCATGGATACGAGGACAGGTGAAGAAATACCCCTAGAGGAAGCTATCTACAAAGGTATCATTGACGAGCATGCTACAGTGTTCACGGATACTCTAACAGGCAAAAAGTGCCCTGTAGAAGAAGCCATGAAAGAGGGACTTGTTGCTGGATCAGTTCAAACCATATCTAGAACTCAGACAACAGTGATGTCAAAGACACCTGCGTCCAAGTTTAATATCACAAGTGTAATTGATACTCGAAATGGAACCGAAATCCTAGTTGGTGATGCAGTGAATAAAGGAATTCTGGATCCATCAGGAGCATTTATCGACACGAGAACTGGATGTGTGCTGTCTCTTCCTGAAGCCATAAAAAAAGGATTAATTTTCACTGAATCAGTTGGAGATGACCAAAGTTCAGCTGATGTAAGCATGACGGTGAAACGACGGGGTGAAAAGTTCATTGATGCTTTGAGAAATGGCTCGGTTGACCCAAATACTGGTCTGTACAGAGACAGAGATGCTGGAAAGACATACACAGTTGATGAAGGTATCAGGTCTGGCAAGCTACTTGGTGATGATGGGCGTCCATACAGATTTAAAGTCGGCGCAAAGAAAGCAATAACATTCACTTTTCAAAATGCACTGAAGCTACGATTCATAGACACGTCAACTGGATGGTTTTATGATGAACTGTCGGGACAAAAAATGCCTGTACAAGCTGCACTAGACAAGGGATTCATATCTCCGGTATCGAGTGTTATTGAAAAGCCTGGAGATAGTGTTGTTATTCTGAAGGGGACAGTAGCACCAGTTGCTGCAGCTGAAGGGATGAGAGAACTGGTCAATACGCAGAATGGGGAGAAGATGACCCTAATTGAAGCTGAGAAGAAGGGCATGGTCAGCAAGATCAGCTCGAAAGACAAACTGAGTTTGAATGATGCCTTCACCTCTGGACTGGTCGATAAAGACTCTGGCCTGTACCACGATCCACTCAGTGGTGAAACCATGACAGTAGATGAAGCAGTTCTCTGTGGATTTCTTAACTTTGATCAGTCAATAAAACCAAATGGACATGTAGATGTTACTGACAGTTTGCCTCAAACTCGGAAAGAGACTCTGAATCTCTCCGACGCCATCAAGTGTGAGCTTGTCGATGTTTCTACTGGCGTCTACACAGATTCAGATACTGGAACCTCCATGCCTGTCGCACAGGCAGTTGTAGAGGGTTATTTGACACCATCGATGATGAGTACAAAACCATTGGATGAACCCAAACCACCGAAGGACCAATATGTTGTTATTGCAGAAGGCTCACCCTTCAAACCAAAGAAAGACTTCTATGTGAAGGATGGACAAATTATATCAAAAACAGCAACAGAAGTGACTGTGACTTCTGGAAGTGCCACCTACACTGCAATGGATGGATTTTTCATTGATTCCTCGGGTAACGTAGTTAATAAGACCACCGGAGACAGGATGTCTGTTTCTGAGGGGGTCGCTGCTGGTATTGTGGAAGCTGAGATGTATGAGGGTGTTGGAGCTGTGCAGGTGACTGGATCCATCCCGCCCACTATCGAGGTGTCCCCTGCTTCCTCGGTTACATCCTCCTTGGCCACTACCCCAACCACACCGGTGGTGAGTTGTCTGCATGTTTATGTTCACATTCATTTCATTTGCGCACCTTTGTTTTTAGATGTAGTATTTCTGTAGGCTAGTGAAATTTTTTTCTGTTCATTTTTTGTTATCATGATTCAAATTGTAAAAAATTCTTAAATTTAAATTTGGTAAGTAAATTTTTATTTTTAAAATTATTTTTGTTTCAAGTGCTTGTTTATGTTATGTTTCATGTTGATTTTGTTTTTGTCATTCTGTTTTGGTTTTTTAAAAATTAATCAACAACTTTTTTTCAGGTGTAATGTTCAATCTTTCATCAAAATCTATTGTGTGCTTTTGTTTGATATCTTAAATTTAAACTTGCCAGCAGATAATAATTTGTAAGTCATTTTCAGGTCAACACAGCAGTGTCTAAGGACACAAATACCACCAAAGCTGATACTTGTAAGTCAGTTACTGAGGATGGCACCTCTTCAGAGGAGGGACACCAGACAGTTTCTGAAACCTGTGTTACCGCTGATGTTCCGTCTCAACCGGACATCACTAGTGACTCTGTGGAGGAAGATGACAGTGCTAAGAAGAAATCCCATTCTAAACCTTCTTTACCTGCATCTCCTTCTAGCCCGGAATCAGTTGTACTTGAACGCTACTTAGAGAATCTGTTGTTTAACTTTTGGGAAGTTAGTACTGAAAAACTAGTTCATCCGAAAAAAGGAACAAAATTTGGATTCCAAGAAGCTGTTGACGCATCTCTTTTACCCAAGAGTTTGTGTGTGAAGCAGTTCCAAGGTGAAGACAGTATCAGTTTAGTTGAAGCGCTGTCATCTGGACAAATGGACAAGAAGTCTGGTCGTGTGGTTGATATGAACTCCGGTTTAGTTACTCCAATTCTGGATGCTCTTCAAACTGGAATCCTTACAGTCGAGGAAAGTTCAGAAACTGATGCAGAAACTATTGGTAAACTTTCCACAGAACTGGGTGAGGGTCTCTTTCAGCTTGTCGTGAAAGGGGAAGCAAGGATGACGCTAAGAATAATGGACAGAAAGAGTGGGAAAAGGTACTCAGTTCCTGTAAGTATACAGCGCTCATTAATGTCGGCAGAAGACTGTTCAGTGAAAGATACAGTGTCTGGCAAATGGATGAAGTGGGATGATGCTAAGAGAGTTGGATTAGTGTTAGATTCTCGTCCAATCTCACTGCACCAAGCTGTAAACACATATTTGTCTCCATCTAAGAAGGATCAGTTCTGTAAGCCTGGTGAATGTGGAACTCTGTTATCCTTGGACCAGATGATCAGCCAGGGCTTTATTGATACAGGGAAAAAGGAAATATTTGACAATGAGCGAAAGTCCTGGATAACTGTAGATGAAGCCATCGCTAGAAACATTTTAGACCCACAAACTGGAAAAGTATTTCATTTGTCAATTGGTAAGGACCTGTCTCTTGTTGATGCAATGGACAGTGGATTAATTGCATCCAGCAAACTGAAGTCACCTTCATCTCCAATTTCTAACGGAACTAGTAGAAAATGTCACAATGCTGAGAGTCCTCCCCTAAAGTCAGTGGGAATACTTGAAGCTCTGGAAAATGGAAGCTTGGATCCTTTAACAGGCGAAGTTTTTATTCAGGATGAAACCTATTCTTTTGAAGATGCTTATGAAAGAGGAATTCTTTCGGACAAGGAAGTTTTTGTTGTGGATCAAGGAACTGGACTGGTGTATACTTTCAGTGAAGGCATCAGCATGGGTTTTGTTGACATGGAATCGGGGGGGATTTATGACACTGTCAGTGGGGACAAGTTGACTATTTACAAAGCAAAACAGAGAGGCTTATTGAGAAACACACCTCAAGCATTCCTTCCTCTGACTGTAGCATTCCAGAGCGGCATATTTGACCCAGAAGAAAAAGCAATCCAGCACCCCGAGACAAAACACTTCATCTCTTTAACAGAAGCAATTGCTGAGGGGGTCATCAACCCAGCTTCCAAACTTACTCATCCAATTACAATGGAAAAATTCACGCTTCAAGAAGTGATCTCCAGTGGCGCGTTAAACTTAGACACCCTTGATATTGTTGTACCTAGTGGAAGGAAAATCTCCTTGTTTGAAGCGATCAATCCAGGTCGAAGGAGGTCGTCTCATGCTGGAGACTTTGGAAGAAAGTCTAGTCTCACTTTGGATGAAGCAATAAGTAGAGGACTCTATGATCCGGTTATGAATTGTGTAACGGCAAAAGAGAAGTCAATGTCTCTCAAGGAAGCTCTGAAGTCGAACATTATTCACACAGATTCTCTGGTGAGAGATCCGTTCAGTGGAGATATCCTTTCGCTTGGAGAGGCTGTTGAAAAGAGAATTCTTGATCCTGAATCTGGGAAAATGATAGATGCATCAGGACAAGCTATTGCCTTGAACTTTGCCATGGACAAAGGACTTATTTTGAAATCTAAAGCTCCGCTTGGATTGTCCCTGTCAGAAACACTTGATGAGGGACTTTTTAATGTTATTTCCAACAAATTTCTTAACCCTGACACTAACCAAGAGGAAGATTTGTCAACTGCTCTCCAAGATGGCATAATTGACCCCAACCTAATCAAGGTCCGAGATACCAACACAGGAATGCTGCTCAGCTTCAACTCTGCAGTTGACAGTGGGTTGCTGAATCTGGAACAGGGAACCTGCGTAGACACAGCAGAGGGAGAGGACTACAATCTGATTGATGCGATGGACAAGGGAATCATCATTGATACCTGCAACCAGCCAAACATGACTCTGCAGGAAGCCCTTGAAGAGGACATCTTGGACATTGACACATGCACTTTCCGTGATCCAGTGAGTGGTTTCTCTGTTGGATTAGATGATGCAATGGAGTCTGGTCTACTTGACAGACTCTCGGTGAGTGTGAGAGATGTTTCAAAGAATACACTTTTGACACTTGATGGAGCTATAGCTGAAGGCATGGTAGATCCTTCTACTGGTACATTTACATTCCCAGACTCGGGAGAAGAAATGTCATTCAGAAATGCTTTTGAAAAAGGTCTTATATTTTCGGAATCTTCTCCTTCTGACGACAGCCTAATGGAAGCAATTAGGCAAGGAATATACAGTGAAAGGACTGGAAAGTTTATTGAGCCATCTACTGGGAAAGTGAGAGACCTGAATGAAGTCTTTAAGGAAGGACTAATTGACTCAGAAAAACTCAAAATCCTTGATAAAGGAAACAAGAAACTATTAACCTTCCAAGAAGCAGTGGATGCAAGAATACTTGATGTGAAGAATGCATTAGTTGTAGACTCCGAGACAAGTGAAATGGTAAATCTCAAGGAAGCTCTCGACAAAGGACTACTTCAGGAAGACATAAGTTGCATGACTTTGTCTTTAAAACAAAGTGTTGATGGGCAATTGCTCCAAATGAACAAGGGTAACATTCTTGATCCTCTCTCCAAGAAGCCTCTTTCTCTGAAAGAATCTATTGACATTGGCTTGATTGACATTTCGGGTGTTTTCTTCAAACCGCCTAATAGTCAGACCTATGAGCCTCTCATGGGGACAATAAATGAGTCGGCAGATATTGAAGATGATAAAATAATTTTTGGTGAAATGGGTGTGAGAGTTGATATTTCACAAGCTTTCCATGACCATGTTCTCTTTGAGAAACCTCCATCTGGTCTACCTTTGGCTGATGTTCTCCAAATTGGGTTGTATGATTCTCGGAAACAGAGATTTTGTGATCCACTATCAGGTCAAGACTTAACGCTCCAAGATGCAATCAAAGAAAAACTGATTAACCCAGATCTTCCTCAAGTGGTTGTTCCTGAGGTTGGAGACTTCTCCCTCAAGCAAGCCTTGGATAAAGGTCTAGTTGATCCCCATACTGGAAACTACATCGCATCAGCTAATCCCTTGACTGTCAGTGATGCAATGTCAGCAGGAAGACTAATTGCTTCAGATAATTCAACTAATGGCAAAACACAAAAGATGGGTAAAATGCAGGGTATTGTAACATTTGTCGACAGAAATATCAAAGGTCAGTCCGCTGACAGTGGGTGCCTCACATGCACTGATAAAAGCCTGTCAGTCTCCGAGCTGAAGCAGGACTCTCGTGCTGAAATGGCCGTGTCTCCTCCACTTCGGAAGTCTAAGTCACTTGATGTGAATGTGTCTGTACACACAACTGAACCAAAGGATGACTTTGAGGAATCTCATACGCACTTTGTTGAAACTAACAGACAGGTTGATAACATAAAAGCTCCAGGATTTTTTGTTGGGGATGCAAAGAACTCGGCTAACATTCCTCAACAAGGGACCAAAGAAAATGCCAAAGATACTTACAATGGGGTTGTGGTGGGAGGGCTTTCACCACAACATACTAACTTGTCTGTGAATAAAGACAAAGAACTGGGACCAAAGAAAGCTGAAACTACAGAAAGTGATAAACAGTTGTCTCAATCTAGCAGTATTTCTGTTGATTCTTTTAAAAGTAGTGGTGTAGCCCCAGGTGTAGTATTCAATGAAACCATAGACATTTCTGGAAATCTGGTTCAGAGACAAAGTGTATCGGACACACTCGGTGATTCAACTGGAGGAAATCATGAGATACCTGCTCAAGTGGTGGAACTTGTGACTGGTACAGATCCAAAACTAACACAGGGAGAAAGACTCTCACCCAGTGACACATGTGGCGTTGAACTTGTCAGTGGTGATAGACCAAAACCACCACAAACAGAAAGTGACAATGATGCAGGTGGCAGTAAACTTGCAACTAGTGCTGAGCCTAAACTAACACAAAGAAATACACTTTCACCTAATGATGTAGGTGGCAATGCTGTGAAAGTTGGTGTACCAAGAGCTCACTCTGCTGAATGTTTGCTGATGTCTAGTGGTGGTGCTGGAACCACTACACCTGGATCAACTGCGGCGGGCGCATCAGAGTCACCAGTCAGATGTTCACCAGAAGCTTCAAAAGATCTTCAGAAGTTGGACTATTCCCGATCCATAAGTGGCCCAGCTGCTGTAGCAGGAGAGGACACAAGTTCCAAAGATGTCCCTTCTGTTAAGTGGTCACCTTGTTCAAGAGAACTTTCAGCATCACTGGACTCGCTAATAGAAAAAGCGATAAAGAAACAGAAGTTTGGTCAGAAACCATGGACCATGTTCGATCTGATAGAAAAAGGCCATTACGACAATGATAGTGGACAGTTTGTGGATCCAGCAACGAGTGAGAGGTTTTCCCTTGTGGAGGCTATAGAGTCCGGACTGATAGATCATTACTCCAAAGTCATCTCCCCCTGCAGTAAGCAGCCTTTATCACTCCAGGATGCCATCTCTAGAGGAATAATTGATCCAATCACAGGAGTCTACCATGATCAGAATACCAAGAAAGACTTAACTATGCAGCAGGCTAAAGATGTAGGATACATATTCAAAGAAAAAGATCAATCAAAATTTGCTGTAGAAATTTATGTCGAAGAAATTCAATCAGATTCTATGTCAACTGGCAGGAAAAAGTTGGAAGAAGCTTTTGAAAGTGGCGTTCTTCATAGATCCAACTCTCAGGTTATAGATCCTGACACGGTTCAAACCATCACCTTGAGAAGGGCTGCCAGCATGGGGATGATTGATGTGAAGACTGGGGACTACAAGAACCCACAAACAGGGGAGTGCATGTCTTTAGCTGATGCTGTACAGAGAGGATTCATCCTCAGTCCCAAGGGACTCTCCCTTTACAGTGCTGTCATAAAGGGTCTGTATGATTCCACATCTGGACAATTTATTGGTCCAGCCAAGACTGATTCTCTGAAAGATTTGATTCAAGATGAGGTGATAACTTCCATGTGTGTTGAAGTGAGGGACATATCCCATGATAGTGTGATATCTCTTGGTGAAGCCATCAACAGAGGTCTGATTGACCCTGACAGTGGTTCCTATGTGAACCCAGCCAACAACCAGAAGTTCGACTTTAATGATGCTATAACTGCTGGACTTATCCTCAGTAGCAGCTCCAGGGAAGGCTTGCAAGAATCGCCCAAGAAGGTGAAATGTTTAAGTGATGAAAGTGATGAAGCATTCTTGCCTCAAGAAAAACCACAAGAAACAAGAAAAGGAGGTGACAAAGCAACACTGACCAGAATGACTGATAAGGACACTGAACACGAACGCACATCCCAAATAGATAACAGCAGCATGGCTGGTGACCTTGATACAAATGACTCAGTGACCCTTGCCAATGCTAAGAATACTAAAGTTGGAATTGTTAAGCCACTTCAAACAACATTTGATGTTTCTGCTGATGCATCAGAAGATTTGGATGGTGGCAGGCGTGGTGGATCCTGGGTTGAATCATTTGAGAAACCAGTGAAGGAAGAAGTGAACCTTGAGATTCAGACATGTAAGGATGGTCTCAAACCTTCAGAGGCTGTGTCAAAGTTGGAAGATAGTACTAATGATAACAACCAATTTGCATCTCATGGTCGAGATGATTCCAAAGACTTTATTGAAGACAAAATTATCACTGAAGTTACTGTGTCACAGGTGGAAGATGGAAGTGATCATAATCATGTTTTAACTGATAATCAAGTTCCAATTGATAATCAAGTTATAAATTATGATAACCAAGTTCCAAATTATGATAAGCAAGTTCCAACTGATAAGCAAGTTCCATCTAGAAACCAAGTTCCAGCTGATAAGCAAGTTCCAACTGATAAGCAAGTTCCAACTGACAAGCAAGTTCCACCAACTAAGCAAGTTCCAACTGATAAGCAAGTTCCACCAACTAAGCAAGTTCCACCAACTAAGCAAGTTCCAACTGATAAGCAAGTTCTACCAACTAAGCAAGTTCCAACTGATAAGCAAGTTCCATCAACTAAGCAAGTTCCAACTGATAATAAGCAAGTTCCAACTGATAAGCAAGTTCCATCAACTAAGCAAGTTCCAACTGATAAGCAAGTTCCATCAACTAAGCAAGTTCCAACTGATAAGCAAGTATCATCCGTTAGCAAAGATGTTTCTAAAGACACTAAGAAAGGCACAAATGTCACTGATATAACTACTGAAATGAACGAAACAAATACATCAAAAGATAACAAAGGATCTGTTGAAGGTCAGGACAAGAGCATGACAAATATTGACATTCACGGTAGTTCACCTCAGCCGGTTGATGCTACAGGATATGATGATGATGCTGCTAGAAGTGGCATTAAACAGAATATAGAATTAAAACCGTCATTGAAAGTTGATTACAGAACATCTAATGGAGATGTCATAACACCAAACATAACCATTGATGAACAAGCAACAAATGAACAATCGACAAAGCCAAAATCTAAAAAGACAGAAGCAGGCAAAACTGGAAGAATGGTTAGATTTAAGGATCTTGAGTCGGAGAGCGATTCTAACGATTCCATCACAAGCTCCCCTCGAGACTCCAGAGTCCCATCATCAACTTCTCTAGGCAGTGACCTGCGACAGAAAGTGGGTCGAGCTCGCACCATCAGCTGGGATGATTCCAGTGATGCAAGTGCCTCTGAGACGGAGGCCAACAGGCTTAACGAGCTGCTGCTCAAGATGAACATCAAGGCAGGAAACATGGCCAGGGAGAGGAGAAAGGTACTAAGCATGATGGGAATGACGTCTGCTTGCGTTTGACGACCTTGCATCATGATGTGAAGCTTTGTCCATTGTGATTTTTATTGGACGAAATTTGCATTATGGAGTTTTTACTTGCTTGTTATCGACCATGCATGAAGGATTTTCAGTTTTTAAAGTTTGAATTACTAACTGTCATCTTAGCTGATTGACGGTGAGAAATCGGCTCCATTTATGGATGGACTTGGATGGAAGAGTCTTCAGCCCGAGTAGTTGTGCATTCCTCCGGATGTCCACTAACAACAGTCAACTGTTAAAGCATGGTGTGTGGAGATAGGCGACAGATTCAAATAGATTTTCATCAGTGACAGACTGACTAATCTAGAGACAGTTCATATTAATTTAGCATGATGTGAAACTAGAAATTTTAATTTCGTTTTCCCACCCTTGAATGGTTTTACTTTTGCACCCAATGTCTTGATGTTTTTCTAATTTGAAATTTCTATTTCAAATATTGAATGTTTTATTTAATTAAAAATGTTCATGATCTGTTTAAAGAATGTGGTGTAATATTTCTTTTTTTATCCATGTTTCCTTTGTTTCCTATTCTAATAAACATATTTTGTGCACTATTTATATATGTCTAATATGCAATGAATTGTTCTTCTAGACAATTTAGTTTAATGCTGTTTTGATGCAACATTACGCTTTAAAGTGTTCATCATTTTCGTGGGTTGAAATACTATGTGTGTGTCATTTTAGATAGTTAGGTGTGTCAGTTTAGATAGGTGTGCACATGTTTTATTTTGTACAGAGAATCACCCCCAAGTGTCTTCTCATATCAAATATATTAACACAAGTTGAAAAATGTTTAAAACTCGCAAGCTTGCAGAGGAGAGTTGATATATTTGGTATCAGGAGACATAAGGGTAGGGTTCTATTTATCATTCAAAGTTCTACTATGACATAAATCAATAATTTTGTAAATGTTCTACTGACTTTTCTTTGCGCTGCCATTGGCCAAAACAATGTAGCTGCATGCTCATTGTGACGTCCGAATGATGGGACAATGAATGTGATGTCGTAATATCACTATAATGAAATGACATAATTTGGAACGATATTTCCTAGGAGATATCACTTGATTTCACAGCTAATTTTGAATGATGAATGAAGAATATTTTTATGTGTTTTCAATTTGCTAATGGAAAAACGCATTTGAACTTTCAGCCAAATTATACATGTGTTTAAAATCACTGTTTTTTTTCATTTTCAAGCACTTTTTATAATATACATTCAAACACTAATACAATTTTTGCCTTTCAGATTTTCTCCTGGATAAGAAATGCCTGTTATTTTTGCAGTTCATTGAATGCATGTGTGAATTGATTGAGAATGCACGATTGTTGCTGTAGCATACATAACGTAGATTGATATTGCCATTGTTAAATTATTTCAGGTCTTTTAAAACTCAAGTATCTGTAACCCTTCAAGTGCTGAACTAATTTCAGTAGTAATCAAAACTGTGACCACCTGTTGAAAGCGT
>JAULCD010430958.1:0-15046 GCA_032361085.1 Calliostoma canaliculatum | reverse complement strand
CGACAGGGCGAGATGGTGCTACGGCGAGACGACGACATGGCGATAGCACGACACGACATGGCGATATTAGCGCCATGTCGTGTTATGCTATCGCCATGTCGTGTCGTCTTATCGCGGTATCGCCATATTGCCATATCGCCATATCGCGTGGGTTATAGAACGCGATTTTGCTATGGCCCCTCTCGGCCACCATAGTATTGTCTAGTTGAACATTCCATTCATTTTATCAGAAGCTCACAACACCCCAAAAGAACACTCTGATTGGACAATAGATGTACACACAAGACGTTGACGCTTTAAGGTCCCTCTTGGGGATAACGAGGAGACGCTGAGAGTCTGATACAGAGAGTGGCTGACATTACTTGGACGTAATACGAGATTTAGTCATCAGAAGACGGACATTTTGCTACACTTCAGGTTTGATTTATTTCCGACGAGCTGACATGTTCAGATGGGTTAGTCTCTGTCATTTAGTTAGTTAGCTCTTTACTACTATGTTCAGTTTACAAATGACAAATCATTCTTGAATATACCGTTTTTAAGGATAAACATTTCAGTCGAATAGAAACTGCCACTACAAAAAGATGTACAGAAATAATTTAGCACATTTCCATTGGGTTGATGAAATCATAGAAAATCTCACCAAACCAATGCAAAACTGCTGAATAATTTCTATACATTTTATTTTCAATGTGCACTATTAACATTGAGTTTGACATTAGTTTTCTGTTAACCGTTGGCAGATTAGTTTGTGAACTCTACACTAAAATGTTCACTTTGAAAAAGCCCATGTTTTTTTGTATTAATGCAGAATGTACTGTGATGTAGATTGCAGGATCTGTGAAAATGTAAATCTAACTTACATTTTGTCTACAGGAAAGCAATATATAAGTTGAACTTTGTGAGTAATTGCTCCGCCTCGCATTATTTCCAGATAGTAGCTGATATTTACAATATTAGTTTTCGCACTGCCAGTTGAGCAAATTTAAACATTTATGCAAAGATTTAAATAATCTAAAATGCTGAGATTAGGGTGTTTGGAATGTTGCAGGTCACAGTGATTGTCAGGGAGAAGATACAAAACAATGTTTTATGGATTGTGAAGAAAAGATGAAATGCGAATCCCCAATAAAAACACAAACCAGCTTGTACCACAGAGCGAACGTGTTGCAGACACTGCGACTTTGTGAAACGATACTAGGATGTTAGAATGAATCATGCATGTTGTTGACAAAGTGAGTTAATTAATACCAATATCTGTTCTGAAAACTTTAATGTTAAATATATGTTAAAGGTTACAATTTTGATGTTGCCCTTTTTATCATGCAATAAAGTATGCTTGATATGCTACGTCGTATTCGGTTGACATCGCATTTGGTAGATACAATTATAAAATTATGCATCTTTATTAGAATGCGTAACTAGGGCCCCGTTTCTCAAAGCAAATTTAGGCTAAGTTGACCGTAAGGATTTTTTTAAACCTGTCCTGTGAAGTTGTTTCTTATCATAGACTTACGACTGTTGTAGAGCAGAGATCGATTTGGAACCGGTGCTGATTGGCACCGGTTTCAAAGCGATCTCTGCGCTACGACAGTCGTAAGCCAATGTTATATTTTAGCACTTACGATCAACTTAGCTAAAATCGCTTTGAGGAACGGGGCCCTGGTGTTTAGTTTACAAAATACATAGTTGATGTGAAATGTGCAAGTTTTTAAAAAATATGTTTACCTATTAGCCTAATGAGTGTAGACGAAGTCTATGTCAGAGATCCCATCTAGGCCCCGTTCCACAAAGCGATTTTAGGCTAAGTTGATTGTAAGTGATTTTTCATACAATGTCCTGTGTATTGGTTTTTAGTGTTAGCTTACGACTGTCCTGTCGATGTGTTTCTTATTTTTGGCTTAGGACTGTGCCAGCGCAGTAATCGATTTAAAACCGGTGCCAAATGGCACCGGTTTCAAAGCGATCTCTACGCTATAACAGTCATAGCCTCATGTTACATTTTAGCACTTACGATCAACTCAGCCTTAGATAGCTTTCAGAAACGAAACCCTGTTTACTTATTTTTTATAACGTGTACAGAGTTGGTGTTAAGAATAATTCAAGTTGTGAATGTGGCAATTGCTCTGAAAATTATTTTTGTAACATGCACGAATGTATGTTATGCGTAATATGTGTAATATTGTTTAGATATTTTCTCTTTCCATATACTGTTAAACGTTAATGCAAATCTAACACTGCTGCAAGTAAGAAACTATTTAATTTTGTACTAAATTATATACATTTTTACTGCAAAAGAGATTTTTTATTGTATTATCTTCAGTATTTCTTTTCTCTAATATACATACAGCAATGTCAATAAACCATATAAATAACAAGAACGTTTTTTTACAAGTTGCATTATTTGTCCCAATTGTGTTCCTTGTAAAGAAATTATCTTTAAATTACTTCACACTTCTTTAAAAGTTGGACAATTAAAAACAAAACATAATGCTGAGAAGATGTAATAAAACTAATGGAAAGCATTTATACAGCGCAAAATCTCCAGAAGAAAATGCATTACATAGATACATTGACACACATCAGTCAAAGAAACATTCATACTTTCATACTCCACTCAAGTTACGAAAGCTGAGATGAAAATTACAAAACTGCTTTTTTGATATGAAAAATCTTTAAAGAATTTTCAAACTAAAACAGTAATGTAATATTTCGGAGGCTAATTTGTAGAGAGTTCCAGATCCATGACGCGAAAAACTTAAAGAGCATTCACCTGCTGACTTAAAGTTACGAGAGGTAGTTTAAGAAGTTTTTCATTGTCTGAGTGGGGGGTTCAAGATGGACAATATGTAGTTAGTACCTGAGAGAAATATGACGACAGAAAACCATTGAACTGTTAAAGGCGGAAATGACAAGTTTGTAGAAACGTTGGACCTTTAACATTTTGGGGCTGCCATTTCAAATATGTAACCACAATGAATTTAATTTAATTACTAGAATTTATAGAATTGAAGAAAATTTGGAGAAAGTGAGGCTCATTTAGAAACAATGTTTATGTCATTCGAAAGGAAATAATTATTTTGGTAATATTGATATTTGTATGAACGTACACAACCGTTACACCTGGACTTGGAACTCTAGACGTTACATGACTTATTTAGTGGTAGTAGTTGTATGCATTGGTCCTGGATGTATCCCAGGATCTACTGCCTGTTTAAACCCATCAAGAACTTTTCTGGGGATATGGAGACTTCCTAACATTATTATTAAAATTCATGAACCCAACACTCATTTTCAATTTAAGTATCGCCGTTAATGGCTGTAATATTGCCCAAACGGCGTAAAACAATAACTCACTCACTCAATTTAAGTAGAATTTTAACAACAAGTTCTGAGTTTATAGTTTTTAGGTAAGGATAGGGGAGTCACCAATACAAGACAACATTTTAAAAATAAGTTGCAGAAACTGTTAACTGTAACTTTTCACGTTTGCAGCGAAAGGAAAATCGAGACGATGGGTCAACCTGTGGTGTTGTCGGCGTTGATGGTGGTGCTGTATGTCACTGCAGCTGACGCAAGGAGTCCACCAAGTAATATATATTTTGATACTTGATCTTTAAGAAAATAATGTAGGTAAATTTAACATTACATCCATGTTTAGCTTTTTTCAAAATAGTTAGATAAATTGCAAATGCTATACATATGTTGAAGTCCAAACACTACAGTTTACTCTTGTGAATAAAAATTAAAGCCCAGAACCCTGTTTCACATAGCAATCATGCAAAGCAATCGCACCTCCTTATTTCATTGCTTAAATGAAAGCTAAAACATGTTAGCTTTATGAGAGCTATGTGAAACAAGACCTAGCTCGGCCTTGGGAGTGTTCGATGGTCATCAAAAGATATTGACGAAGTCTTAGACCATTCTTACCCTAACTTTGTGGAACGGGCTCCTGTATTTTAAAGTCCTTTTTATCCATAAATACTGCCTCAATCACACCCCACAGGCTGGTTATTATCTTCCACGAACATGGAGTATGTATCTTTGTTCATTGAAGTGTTCCGCCTATCAGTCCGGACGGATGAGCATGCTTTATCCAGAGTAAAAGTCGGTAACTACTTGAAATGAAGTAATAAAACTAAGTGTTTATTTTTATTTATGTGTGTAAATTTGCCTTTTGACAACTGGAAACAAGTGGAATTAGCATAAAGAACGTTATGGATGTCATCTTCGCAGTTAGGCATACAACCGTGCTTATGCTAAACTAAGAAGTGAACATTCATAAAGTTCTTTATACTTAAGCTGTACACTTCTAAATGCCAATTAAGAACCTTGAACAAGTAGAATGTCTTTCACAGTGGATAAAATCTATTCGTAACATTGTCATCGAAAAACATCATAAATTTAGTAAAAATTCTTACCAATACAACAAACCATTTTTGACACAGAAACCAGTTTTACAAAGTCATGCAAATGTACACAAAAGTGTAAGTATTCCAACCGATAAAACATCAAACAACATCACCCTTATTTGTACAACACACCATTTAAACTGTCTAAGTACGGAACTTGGCATTGGCGGAGGCTCAAGTAACGCTATATATAAAACAAGTCAATTATCTCAAAACGACATGTGTGATAATCATAAGTACACATGGAATTTCGCTCAAAACTAAAAGGCTTTCGGAATGAGGGGGAGAATCCCCCTCATTCCGAAAGTTTTTTAGTTTTGAGCGAAATTCCACGTGACGGACCTGCCTCAACGACCACTTCGTTCAGAGGATACTAAACAAAGGCCACGCCCCATGCCTTATATCAATCCCTTCACTGATGTTGACGCTACCGCTTCTAACTCCACCATCAGATCGGATGATGGTGGCCTCCGATTTTTTTGGTGGCGAAGGAAGTCGAACTACGCCTAGCAGTGATAGCGTCAACACTATGCTGTTACTGTTCAATGTTTCTTGTGTCCAAGAAAACATCTTCCATAATGGGGCTCATTTTTAATTTTTAAAACTTTCAATGCCACTGAGAAACCTAACAAATTCATCATACAGCACTCTGCCTCAGATGGTATTGTCGAACAACTTTAATTTCTCATCTTGATAGACCTACAGGATGCGTACCGATTGCCTCCAAGTTCCAGAAATACCTTTGATTCGTCCACCTAAGGTATTCGTTACCAGTGGGTGGCCCTCCCGTTTGGAATTTCTGTGTATTTTAACATGTATCACAAAGGCGGTAATACCATGTTTCTATTGGCAAGCGATCAAGGTCGCCTTCTACCTAGATGTCAGTCTTAAAAAACACCAGTCCACAACCACATTTTAAGGAGAGTTAGCGACCACTCTAAGACTACGATGGTATCTCGGTGGACAGTCAACCTCCAGCAGTTGGACTTGGTACCAACTCGGGACCTTCGGTACATAGGGATACGGTTCAAAGTCAATCTGGTCATGGTCCTCCCAGATCTTTAGACCAACATTCTCAGCGCCGTTCTGAGACTTCTACATGTCCCGATGTTCGTGTACACTTCGCAGGGAGTTTTCTTTTTCCTGACATTGGCTCAAGACCTGACTCAACGAGGTCAGTTCTAATTTCGTCCATCGCAGAGATTGCTGTATCCCTTTTTAGAGTTTTCCAATCATCTGGTGTCACTTCATCTGAAACGTTGTAGTTACTGGGAGTGGTGAATCCAGCCGTTGAGTGTTTGCGATGGTATATTTATAAACGTGCCTGCATTAATACTGCACCTGTTTGTAGATGCGTCTTTGGAGGACTTGAAAACTCATTTCGGGGATCACCAAGCATCTAGCGTGTAGTCTCCAGACTTAAGGGACCTTCACATCAACTGAATTGACCTGGAAGCAGTGATTTGGACAGTCGAGTACTCGACACTTCAACTCTGTTGGACACAGCTGGCCCCAGTTTCACAAAGACGTCATAACTTTACGACACCGTAAACCATACCACTGGGTTAATGGAAATGGTTAACAAAGGCAAAAGCATCGTTGAAAACTGTGCACTTTCCAACGATTTTTTGCAATTGTAAACTAAATCCATTAACCCAGTGAGATGATTTACGATGTTGTAAAGTTACGACATCTTTGGGAAACAGGGGCCTGATAGCACAGTCAGACAACTTGACAGTAGTTCAATACATCAACAAACTGGAAACTATTCATTCGGCAGTCTTTCTGGACTGGATATTAAGGTTCTCTGACTTTGTCAAACATTTAAACATGGGCGTAAAAGTCTGTCATATTTCGGGGGGTAAGAATGTGATAGTCAGGGACCATCGCATCCATCTACCATGCAGTGGATGATCCACGCCTCCCGCAATTTATGTCACTGGTCCTAGACCCATGGCCATGGGACCATTATGCGCTAGTGATATCGTAGGAAGGTCTCGATCCTTATAGTGATGTTACCTATGATACTGGAGAATGTTCCACAAATAAATAGCCTATGTCCTTTTGGCCAACGAGAATGTGGTTCCTGGAAATAAGTTTTCAGGCTAAGATGCCAGAATGTTCTATATTTCTCCCTTGTCTGCCATCTTAACTCGCCCGCTAATAGCTGTAATATTGTCCAAGCTTTGCTAAACAATAACTCACTTCTGGTGGAGACTGGTTATCCTTAGAGCACAGAAGGTGCAAGAACTACCACCTCCCATTTCTTACCATCCTCAGCCTTCATAAACCCTCGCCCTCCATAGTAATTGCTCGTTACAAGCCATTATGAAGGCTGCTTTTGGAAACGCACGTCTGTCTTCGCTTCTCAAAAATGTATCAACTAAAAACGTGGCTGGGTGAAGCATTTTAGTCCACGAGTCGATGCGTAGCAAATGTAAACAAATCCGTTAGTAATTCTTGCATTTTTGCTGTAGACTTCCTGCATTGTTGCTGCAAATAAAAACCTGACGAATACATCCATTCTTGTGGGGTTTTTTGTTTGTTTGTTTTACTATAGTGAACATTTTTATAACTTTAATCATTTGATAAAGCATACTTTCCCGCATAGCATACTTTATTGTTTCATACTGTACGATCAATCAGTTATTTATATCACTGCGTATGTGTTTAATTCTCTTATTTGCTGATCACAATTTGTTTACAATTTAATCAAAGGTATCGTCTTGTCACGTCTTATCGATAATTAGTTGTGTGTCTATGAGTATTTTCATACTGTGCGTCATGATAAACTAGTGTGTTTTGATCCGTGCAGCTGATCGAATGTTCGAATGTCACCACAGGGGTGTGGGTTTGGTACATTCGATGTGAGAGTGAAATCAGTTTCTTGTTATTTTCTTACCCACCTCTTAAGGTTTCCTTTGATTTCAGAACAAATTCTGTTTTCAAAGGTACATTCCCTCCCTGACATTTCAACAGGAAAATATACACTCCCGACTGCAGTGCAGTCGTTCTTTCAGGAGATAAGTGACATATAGTTCGGGGGTGCACACGCAGCCCGAGGCAGAATCAACAAATTTGTTTACCAATAGCAATGAGTGACATTTAAATACACTACCTGCAATTCAGAAACTAAGGTAGGAGATACCTAATTGTACTCATTAGGAAAGATGAGCACACAAATTGTTTATAAAAGAAATTTAAAAAATTATTTATTTAAAGCTTCTAGAGTTTTACGCAAGTTCTGCTGGGCACCTAAAAAATAGGGTCTGGTGGTGTGGTGCTTGCTGAGTGGAACTTGACCATCATCAACATGTATTTTCCCATTTTAATGGCTACCCTGAATCCTTAGTAACAACATTATCAAATCAACTGTGTCCTGTACCAGCTCAAAACCACCCAAACGGCTCCAACACGATACCGCACCATTCTTCATCACCATCCCATATGTTGGACCAACCAGTAACCAAATAAAAAAAAACACAATATCCAAACTGTGTTTACCTCCTCCGCCACCATTCGGTCCACCGCCAAAGCCACTGGGAGACCAGCAAGCACCACCCCACCAGACTAAAGATGAGTTGTTTACAAGCTTAATTGCAACTTCAAACACTCCTACATTGGAAAAACATCAAGACCAGTATCCATTCGCGTCAAAGAGCATAAAAATCAACCATAAATCTTTACTTAAAACCGGTCATAGCAGACCACATCAAAGACAATCCTAGTAGACAAATAAATTGGGAACCAGAAATTCTAGCAATAAACCTTAATGACACCATAAGCAGAAATTATGTGGAGGCCATCCAAATCAAACGACTTCAACCAGGCATCAACAGAGACACAGGGCACACAACCCCCTCAGCCATTATTGACTTATAATCTCTGGCTTCAGTCATTGCTTGTTTGTAATCTTGCATGCCTATCAACTATGTAAACACACACCTGTTTAATCGTACCTACTATCAACAACACCCATTGTCAGCCAATTATTCTTGTTCTAATGTTTTTCATCATTAATATGGTAATCCTGCCTGTTTCATCTTGCCTGTCTACTCTACTGTGTAAACACATCTGCCATGTACACCCCATGTCAACTAATTAACTTTGTTATACAATTTAATAGTCATAGGTCCTTGGTATCTTAATCTCGTTTGATCTTGCTTTCCTAATCTGTTATGTAAACACATATTTATTAACCAATTACCATTACTATATAAGAACATACTTTTCATGGTGCTATCATTATGCTTGACAAAAGTATAAGAAACTATACCGTAACGTAGCACATTGTAAAATAAAGAAGTGTGTAATCAATAACAAAAAAAATTCCTCATTTGCATACCACTTCTAAGAATATAGCCTGGGAAAGTAGCTTGTTTGAGCAACTTGCGAAGGCAGGTGGTTCAGATTATAAAAGTTGATAATAATTTCAGAATTGTTTATACCTTGGTGAGGCCAAGTCTCAGTTATACAGATCACATCATAAGAACTGAATTCTATGTGTAACATGTCAATTTTATTTTGTAGACTTCGCACATTTACATGAATAATATTTAGATTTGGATTTGGAAAGACACTATTTCATTCACTAACTAAATCTATACAAATGGAACTAATTAGCATAACTAAATTTATAAATTATTAGAACGAATTGGTATGCACACTTGTAAAAGTATTAAAAATATGTTTCTAGTTATGCCAGCTCGCGAGCCTCCAGTTATGCCACCAGTCGAGCCTCCAGTTATTCCACCTGGCGAGCCTCCAGTTATGCCACCAGTCGAGCCTCCAGTTATGCCACCAGTCGAGCCTCCAGTTATTCCACCTGGCGAGCCTCCAGTTATGCCACCAGTCAAGCCTCCAGTTAAGCCACCGGTAATTCTTCCAGTTATGCCAGAGGTCAGGCTTGTTAATGGTCCAGATGAGTCCTCTGGTCGGATTGAAATATGCATAAGTCCACATGATCCCTGGGGAACGATTTGTGATGACAGATGGGATGCAAAAGATGCAAAAGTGGCGTGTCGCATGATGGGCTACAATTTTGGAGCGGTAAGTCATTTTTAGTAGTATATTCAATTTAAATAATGTAAAATAGTTGATAATATTAATTATGTATTTTTTTCCCAGAAATATGATCAAAATTTTAAAGATTTTTGCCAACAAGTTATTACATGAAACAGTATCAGTCAAAACCTTCCCAGGTTTATGTGTTCAGTTTATTAATGCCAAATTTGCCGTCAATCGTTCATTTTCTGTAATAGAAAGTCTTTGAAAAGTATATAGTTCGCAACGATTTTTGGTATCAACTAAACCTACTGGTTCAGTGACAAGTCAAATTTGACAAATGAACTAATGTTTGTAGTATATGCACATGGAACTTAATCTAACCACCCAATGTTTGAGAGCAATGGTATAAACAGAAGGGTGATATAACCTTCATACTTCTAGAAGGGAAGCAATAAATCATGACCGGATCACAACAATTGACTTCCAAAAACAACAAAATGTAGCTATTGGTTTTTTTTCTCTAATAGTGATAAATGCCAATTATTTTCATTTTATTCAAAAGCAGTTCATTGAGTAAATTTTGTCATGATGTAGTACATGATGAAACAGAGTCGGATTTCGCGGTCTGTATATGACCTTTAACATCTTCCGAGATGTTTGATATCAGGACTCTGTGTATTGACTATGTGCTCTAGTGATAGCCTCCATCTTTTTCCTATCACCAGTAAGCCTACAAATACGTTTTAGAGGCATTTACTGCTACTTCTTATGCACTGCTGTCTTTTGTTCACCTACATTCTGCCCAGGAAGGACGCTTGACTGAAAACAATAACCAAGAAAGTCCCAATTGTGTTTGATAAAGTATAAATCTGAGCTCCTTCCAGACCAAGGAGAGTCTCAATAGTATTATACAGCAGAAACTCTCAAAGGTATGTGGAGGGTGTGGCCAAGCTTGCAGCCTATACAGTCACCAATATCAACTAACAGTCATAGAAGACAAATCCCCAGACCATAATATCACTTCCGCCAAAGGTAATATTGGGAGGAATTTTTTTTGGGTGCATAAACAATGTTACTGTGCCTCGACACTCTCAGATGGCTATTTGTAAAAGAAGTAATAAATTCGTCTTCAGATCCTACGATTCTAGCTCTTTTAAGCAAAATACCATTACAGACGTAGTCTTCAATGTTTGAGACGCAATTGGACGCCTGATACCCCTTTAACACTATAAGCCTTTAGACAGCTATGCACGTTTTGGTTAACAAACATCTCTCGGGACTTCCATCAAATAAGTGTTTATTGAAAAGGGTTACCGTTTCAAATAACAAACCAGGCTGTGTCTTCCTCTGACATGGGTTTTCTTGAGTTGCACTGGCTTTAGTCTATTCTTTACAGCGCCTGTTTGTTGGTGGTTTCAGGCAAGTTAAATGCGTGGAAAAAACGGGTGGCATATTTACGTTTTGTTTCCTTCAACGGCCTGGCAGAGATACTGCTCAATTCAATCGTTCTGGGTCCCGCTCCTCAAAGCGATTTTAGATTAAGTTGATCGCAAGCGATTTTTAAAACAATGTCCTGTGGAGTTGTTTCTTACCCTAGGCTTACGATTGTCACCGGGTCCAAAGCAATATCTGCACTACGACAGTCATAGGCCAATATTATATTTTAGCACTTATGATCAACTTAGCTTAAGATATCTTTGAGCAACAGGGCCCTGGGTGACAGGTATGCAAATGCAACTCCTTTAATGCATACCAGCCTACCACAGACACTTATGAACTGTACGAGTTGAAATGTTCACTTCAAAGCCACTCCGCACTTAATATCATAGTTTGGTGGCTTTCATGAAGTGATTACATCTTTTTGAAGGCACGAGAAACCCGTTATATTGTTATGTGGTGGAACGTTGTCGACCACCTTCATGTCGCAAAACCGTAAGTCTGACACGAGTCCATGTCGAGCAGACCACGCTTTAACCTACTTCAAGAATGTTGACAAAATGGCGTTGTGTTACGTCAGTTTCAATCATTCTTACGCATGTGGCTAATTTTTAATTCAAACGATGTTGCTGACATTAAGAGTCTGTTTCTCTGTCTGACGAAGTGCAATGTTTTAATGCCAAAGAGACAACTAGAAAACTGGTTATCATCCACCACGTGCATATGATGTTCCCAACACGCATTTATATGTCTGGCTCTAGAAGGGTCACCAAATTATTGTTTACAAGGTTTGAATTCAATATGACTTTATTTCATCATTCCATTTTGGAACCAGTGAACCTCATTAAAATCTTTCAATAAAATTACACAGGTATGTTTGTGATTAGTTTACAGTAAGATTGAAAAAATAAATGTCATTCAATTACATAATTTACATCTATAAATGTGACCCCTTAACATAATTCTAGGCAACCACCAGGGCATTCTTTGGTCCAGGAGAGGGACGCATTATTATGGATGATGTAATGTGCGTTGGCTCCGAAAACAACCTGATGCACTGCAGACATAAATCAGCTCACAACTGTAACCATAGGGAGGACGCTGGGGTGATATGTTGGAACGATGCTAGTGGTCAGTATGTTACTTTTGACCCATGTTGTTTGAATTGTAACAATAATCTGTATGGTGTTTGATTAGATGGGTTTATATGTTGCGTGACCTTAGTTTTTATCTGGTGTGGCATTACTTTATATATTGTGTGACAAGATTTTAAATGTTGTGTGGCATCAGCTTTTATGTTAAGTTTTTATGTTGGTTGATGTTACTTTAATATGTGTAGTGTGACATCATTTTATATATTATATAAGAAAAGTTTGTATATGGCCTGACCTCAGTTTATGGTTTGTGACATCAGTTTATATGTTGCGTGAGTACAGCTTAATCATTGTGTGAGACTACTTTGTGTGTTGCGTCACCTCACTTTATTTGACATACGTTTCTATTTCGCGTAGTTTTGTTGTGTGATGTCAGGGTACCGTTTCCCAAAGTTGTGTTAGTTTACGACCTCATAAACTATAACATTCAGCAAATCGCCACCGTGTATTCACGACGCCTTTGTGAAAGTGTGTGACATTAATTTGAATGTTGTGTGACTGCAGGAGATTTTGTTGGTGTGAGATCAAGCGATATCTTATAGAAGGTATCAACACAAATGACGTCATTTGATTGTAGCAATATCTCATGGCATCATACCCATTGTGGCGTCACAGTTGGTATACAGCAGCATTGTTCTAGGTCATGGCAACACTGAAGAAAAGTCAAACATTTACAAAAGGATTTATTTATACCATAATATGATTTTAAATAATAAATAAAGTTTTACGCTGTCCTACCCTGATGTCAAATATATCGACACTCGATAAAAACTTAAAAGCTTTTATCAACACGCGTTGATATTTGTTTTATATTAGTAGACAATCGGACGAGATTCTTTACATAATAGCTGATATTAGCTTATCTGTTGCGCGACCTCAGTTTATAGTGTGTTAATTCAGTTTGTGTTTTGTGCGATCTCAGTTTCTTGTGTGAGATCAATATGTACGTCGCGTGACTACAGCTTATATGCCAAATGCCACAATTAATTATTATTTAATATTAATTAATGAATAATTATTAAAAGAATGTCCTGTAGAGTTGTTTCTTATTATAGGCTTACGATTGTTGTAGGCCAAAGATTGATTCGGAACCGGTTAAAATGGGGTAGCAGGGATATATCTCCAGTGCTTCAATTTCATGTTGTTATATCCCTGCTACCCCATTTTAATCCCTCTTAATCCCATGTACACCAATCACTCACCTTGTCCTTAATTGTTGTCAATTTGTATATAAATGCTGCTCTGTACTCCCATCCTCCACAATTGCTTGATAACGGTATAAGAAGCTATACCGAAACGTTGCCTCTCAGCACAATAAAGAAGTTGTTATCCATAAAATTATTCTCTTCTATTACTCCCATTGCCAAGTTCTAAAAAATGCCAATCTAACATTAAATTACCACAGAATGGACTTTTAACCCTTACAGTGCTGAATTCATTCCAGTAGGTCTTCAGATTGTGACCACCCTCTGCTGTTGAAAACCTATCCTGTGGTAATGTGTTTAAAAGAGCTCAATTTAAAAATGTTGCTACCAGCACTACAAAAGTTGAATTTAAAAATGTTTCTTCCAGCATTACAAACTTTAAATGCAAAAATGTTGCTAACAGCTCTAGAAAAAAACTGTTTAATTGGAATTTTTTAGAAGTTGGTAATGGGAGTAACAGAACAGAATAATTTTATGAAAAACAACTTCTTTATTGCAATAAAGAAGTTGTTATCCATAAAATTATTCTCTTCTATTAGCGCTAGAAAAGCTAAATTTAAAAATGTCGCTACCAGCACTACAAAAGTTAAGCTTATGATGACAAATACCTTCTCTTTGACTTCTGGTTGAACTCTGGAGGTGTCAGGTCCTGGAACATGCTGCACAAAACGTTCTCTCTTCCCTTAGATCTGCCCACTCTCTAAACATACATGCATACATTACGTTCATATATCAATTATCTACTTTTTAGTTTCATTGCAAGTGCTTGGAATTTTAGCAAATTTCATGACAAGTAAAATACAAGGCTTTATTTTTTGTTACATCATTTATGTAAAGGAATATTTCCTGTTCTCAATAGTACGCTGTAATCAAGGTACTGTGGTACAATAGTTAATTCTATCATTAAAAAGAATAATGAGTGAGTTAATTAGTGTTTAGTGCTTCTTGACTAATACTTTAACTATTCGCAGCAAAAAAGTTTCAGCATCCGACAATTTTTTTTTAAATTTTGATTTTTTTCTTTAACATTTAAAACTTAAAAAAGGTGAAAATATAATACATTGCCCCAGGACTTAGATTGAAACTATTAAATGAATATTTCTAAATTATCAAACAATCCTTTAGAACAAGTCTGTAACTAACTGAGATTAAAAAGAAACAAAGCAACTATTTATGAATAACATTTATAAGCTGAAACAAAACTGTACATATTTTTATCTAAATATCCTTTAGAAAACCTATCCTGTCATAATTACCACAGGATAAGGTTTCAACAGCACAAGGTGAAGATCCTACCTTGCATATTGAACTTGAAGACCCAGAAGGCACTTTCTTTTGTTTCAAAGTCTTCTGATTCTGTACTTTAGACAAAGGTGGCGGTTCAAAGAAGTCCTTAGGATCCTGACTGGCTGGTGAAGTTGTTGAAAGACTTGACAACTAAAAAATAAACATCTTATGTGATCAAAATGGGTAAAACGTTTATAACCTATCGTAACCTGTGGTAATTTATTCACCAAAGAGCTCTTTTAAACAAATTACCACAGAATAATAGATTTCTAACAGCATTGTATTTACATTGGACATTAAACACTGACCTACAACACCACCAGCATATATTGGGTGAATACTTGAATAAAAATTGACAATTGTCTTCAGTAGTCAAAAACTGTTTTTTGTAATGTTAACCCTTACAGTGCTAAATAGGGTTAAGTGGATTTTTAAACTGTGACCACTTTGTGCTATTAAAACCTGTCCTGTGGTAATTTTTTTAAAAGATCTCCGGTAGGAGCTCTTTTAAAAAAATTAACACAGAATAGGTTTTAAACAGCTT
>JAULCD010429866.1:0-15051 GCA_032361085.1 Calliostoma canaliculatum | reverse complement strand
AAATAACTAAAAGAAGCTTGGGAAAGAGCAAGGTATACGAAAGCGCAAAGATAAAAATAATAATTGACGTCTCAAATTTACATAGCTTTGAAGAACGGGGTCAATTTATTAAGAGCTTTTCTCTTTTTTGTTTGATTTGTTTCTCTTTAAGAATACAAATTAAATACATAATAATCCAAAGGAATAAGTAATAAAGACGATTGACATCAGTTTTCGATATGTAGTTTATTCTTCCTTTTTTTTCAACAACACCACGATTAACAAATATTTGGATCTAGTCTAACAACAAGAAAAAGGGGAAACATAAGAAACCAGCTTTATTGTTTTATCCTTTTTAAATGGTTTCAGCAACCAAAAAATACACACTCACACGATTACTTTGTTTTACAAAGTGAAAGTAATCAAATAAGATTAAATGCATCCATCTTATTCCATTAAGTTCATCAGGAATTGGTGTGTTTTTTGTTACAGAGATTATTCGATTTTTTTCAAGGATTATGCATAATATGTACAACAACAAAAATGCTTAGCTATGAAATAAGATTCAATACACTCAACAATTCTGATTTTAACGGAATTTTTGCTTAAATATGTATAAAGAATTGACTGAAAATCGGAATTTGTGACTTTGTCTTGTGTAGATGAAAACATGTTATCAGTTTTTAAAGAAACCAGAAGAGCATGTGTAAATTTTTTAAAAAGTCCTAATTTTAACATACCTCAACTGCCAATGTCAGAATTTACAACAAGTGCACATGTATTGAATACTACTTTTTTGTTAAATTACCACAAACTGCATGACTTTCCAAATACTTTTTATATGTGTACTAACGGTTACAGCTAATAAGACATACGAATACAATCATTTTACTTTGTATCTGGGAACGAATTATATATCTCGTGTGTTTAAGTGAACAGTTGAAAATGCAATGGAAACACGACATCTCACAACCAGTTTCAAGCAGGTGAAAAGGCTGCCTAATTGTAGGACGAACTGGTTGTGGGACAAAACGTAATGATTCCAAATGCGACATCGTTCAATGTTAACAGTCTTGATAATCCACACTATGAAGATATTTCGTTTCGTCATAATCACTTAAAAATATAATACTAATTTTAACACTTAAAAAGGGAATTATTGATACATTATCTATTTTATTATATATGCAAAATACATGTTTAAATACTACTCATCTGAACATAAGAACCTCGTCCCGAACCTGGGAAAATTAACTACTCGGGTTGAGATAAATCAACGCACATGAAAACAGTGGTTAATCCTCTATTTCGCAATAAACTCATCCTTTAATCAACATTAAATCTCATTCCTGAATACAAGTAAAATATAAATTCATATAAATCATTTATATCACTGCATCATTGTCGAAAAAAATCTATTTCAAAAGATAAAAAGTCAAAAGTCGTCTCTCATCTCAAAACATTGGTTTTTGAAATTTAATTTTTTTTAATTTACAACCCTGAGGCTGCTGCTGAATGCATCTCATGAACTGTTCTCTGTTCCGCAAAGCAATCTGAGGCTAAATTGGTCATAAATGCTAAAATAAACCTTTGGCTTGAATTCGTCGTAGCGCAAAGATTTTTTAACTGTAACAGTTGTAAGCCACAGGACATTGTTTCAAAAATCGCTAACGCATATCTTAACACTAAACCTGCTTTGAGGAACGGAGCCCTGCACAAGTGTTGCTGCCAATGCTTTACGAGTTAACATGAATGAATGACGTTCCAGTCGACATTGTCGGTGGTATCACCGTTGGTGATTGGGTCAGATCCTGGGACGTGGTTGTAGTTGACAAGGCCGCATACGGGACGTTGCAGACACCGCCTGACACACTCGAGTCTACTCTCAGCACTGCCTAGATCAGTACCAGCTGTCAGCTTCGTCCCTTTTGTGACTGTCATTCTGTGCTTTAGACATGAGGATAATGGGGATCCTGTAAAATTGATTCATGTGTTGCATTTGCGATTGCCATTTGATCTAAAGCCTGGCTTTCATTCCTCAAAGCGATCTTTGTGTTCAGCTTATCGTAAGTGGATGGCGCCGGTAACCGTCACAGTGAAACATGTAAGTGGTTTTGAAGCAATGTCATGTAGACTTTTTTCTTACATAGCTTACGACAGTCGTGGCGCAAACATCATGGCGATCTTTGCGCTACGTCAATCGTTAGCCAATGCTAATGCCAATGTTAGCCTAATATCACTTTGAGGAATGGGACCCTGGTCTTCAATGATTCCTAGCTGTTGTTTGACAAACAAACATATGTATGTACAATGTTATACACCGTGTCAAAAACGGCAAACAAGTGTAAAAAGAAAAGTCATGAAACCATGAACTTTCTTTGTAAAACGGCACCCATATCTCAACACCATTGACCGTGTCTGTGACATGATAGGCGAAGACATCGAGCATAAGGAACTGTCTTTACAAACGCTAGAACAGTTAGAAGCTGAATTGGACGAGGAATAACAATAGAAACAAATTTAACCCTTTGAATGTCGTGTTTATTTTAGTGAGAATTAATAATGTGATTGCTTTGTACTGTTGAAAACCAGCAACGTAAGAATTTGTTCAAAAGGCTCTTTCAGCAGCCTCTTTAATCAAATTTTACAGGATAAAATTTAAAAGTTATTTATTTAAATCTATAAACCGGACACATAGTGACTTTAGAACTATAAAAATTAAGGAACGAGAGAACTTTGTAAGGCCCTCTGCGATAGCCCTCTTTAAATTAATAATGGGTACTCGCTGAAGACTTTTTTACATGTAGTTCATTTACTATTTTGACATCGTTTAGCCTTAGACAATCAATTTAATAAGATTGGGTCATTATTATTTGTGCATTACCTTTTGCGAGATGTAGTTTTGCAGGTGTTCCTAAACTGGTGATTCACCTTAAAATTACCTGTGTTTTCTAGCACGTCCACTTCACACAGTACTAACACTCCATCATTGTGTCCAGGTGTGGCAGATATTTTAATGTACCTGGCCATGAAGTCATCAGAACAGGTGAGATTTACGACAGAAACCGAGGGACCTAGATTAGGGGCACACAACTTGCCCTCCGTGCAGAAGTAAGGATCGCCGATGAACCCTTCAACTTTAATGTTGTCAAGTCGGTCTATAATATAAACTTGAATTGATAGTAATTCTTAATGCAAGCATAAATACAAACAATAAAAATTACTTTTAAACACTCTGCAACAAAAACTCGAAAATAAAATTGTTTTTGTTGTAATTAATTCTGTACATACAGACTGTGGCACTTTCTGTGTAGGAGGCATGGTATGCGAAACATATGTAACATGCACTGGAAAAAAGTATAGTAATTATTCAGTGGTTTTCAATTGGTTTGATTAGATTTCCGTTGCTTCGCTGCTTCGTGTCCAAGCTGAACCTGGATAAACAATTACTGTTTGTTGTTCATTGTGTGATCACCTGACGATTATTCGTGTTTGTTGTACAGTTTGTGAGTATTATATTCTATGTTGGATTGTGTCGTATATAAACCTTAAATATCAGTGTGAGGATAGTGACGTGAAAGGTCAAAATATGTGACTAGTGAATTCAAAACTAACACCGTTTTTAATAATGTCCCTGTTAAATCGCGGCGGCAGGGTGAAAGCTTGCATCCCCATTGTGGTTATGTGATGCAGTAAGACATGCCAGTTTCGGCAGGTATCGGCGCATTCTTAATACGTGAAACAGATATGTAATGTGCATGTACAGTAGTTTAAACTTATAACAATACACTGAATATAGCGAACTAATTTCAAAGTCTCTTTCGCATCTGCACAAATGATCATGAAAATAATACTGATATAATGGACTCTGAGTAACGAACAATCGAATGTAGGGAATAAAAACGGCCCGAATACAACTGGTTAATTTTAAAGGTTCGGTTCTGTTTGTGATATTCGTGTTTTACTGTACATGATATTAAATGAGAAAACGTATATATGTTTGTTTTAGAATCATTTGAGAGTAATTAAGAATCAGTTGGCTGAGCGAGTGTTCGTTGAAAAATAAAAGTTTTAGTATTAATATGATCCTTGTTCACATAGCTACGTAAGACTAAGACATTTTGAGTTTCCGTTTAGCGCTCTCATAAGAAGAGTGATAATATGGTAGATATCTTTGCTTTATGAGGGCTTTGTAAAAGAAGACCGTACTCGTCCTTCAGCTTCATTTCGGGGTTTGGTTCAATGGACGTAATCAGCGGTCATACAGATCAATTGATTTAGATCGATATTAACTAACAATAGCTTTGTGGAACAGGCCCCTGTTTGTTAAACAATGTTTAAAAACTACACTCTTGCTGCTGATGTCATTGCACGCTGTGACCTTTTTCAGAGTGAATGTTTTCTTTTGCCTGTATGAATAATGAGTACATACTCTGTGGGTTGTCCCTGTTGTAAATAACAACATGGCTGATCATGTAGACACGCTGAAGATTCACCGTCCACCATCCACTGAGTCCATCCAAAGAAGTATGACTGCAGCTCCCCTTGTTATAATCAGGGTTGTAGTTACCGTCTACTGCTCTGCTGGATTCGGCACCGCCATGAGTTGTACTCTGGACGCTTTGCTTACCACGGGCTACATTCGGTGCGTTCACCAAAGCGAAGGACGTCAGATCTAAAAAAAACAACAACCAGGTTCTAAACAGTATATGTTTGCTTGCTTGTGGTAATGAATTTGATTCTATCATTTTAAATGAGAACAAGTCAAGGTGATAAACTGGTGATAAATTTTGAGATTGTGACAACCTTGTACTTGACAATAATGCCACCAGTGCTTTAAAAAACAATTAAATACAAAACTTTTCTTGTCATGATATAATCATTATCACAGTGTTGCAAGTTAGATTTATTTAGATTTAACATATCACCTTTGAATTTTGTTTGATACTGTTTTTGAGTGCCAGAGTTTCAGCACTGTAGTATAAGTAGCAAAGTTTCCTCCCGTGTGCACTCGCGCAAAATAAAGGGTTTCCGGCCACATTAGTTTGTGTACATGATGTCTCACCCTTTAGTTGTATCTTTCTCTTTTCATTCTCCCATCTCCCTCTCTTCCTATTTCTTCACGTACCTTTTCTATCCCCGATGTACCAGATCGTCACATTATATTGTGTGGAGACATGAACGCCGGCAGTGGTGACAAAATAACTATATAGATCCGAACCTGGACAGTCTGCAAACCAAGGTGACCCTTTTCCTATATATACCGCCCTATATGTTAGAAATAGAACATCGCAAGACAATATTGTAAATAAATTTGGCCACACGTTATTAAAAATGTGCGATATTTTTTATGTATTGTTAACGGATAAAGTGAGGGTCATTGGCTTTTTTACTCACATTTCCACGTTAAATGTCGGAGAAAGGCCAGATTCTGATCATGTTCTCTTGTAACTTTGTTGTCAATTTATCAATGTTGTTAATGAACATCCAGGTGATACATGTGTAAAGAAGTACAATAAATACGTTTGGGACAATGCTTTCAGTGTTAATTTTATAGACTTATAACAGTCAACGTAGATGTAGAAAAAAGCTCTTAACAACTTTGTATATATTATGTTAGAATCTGCTGACTGTATGAAAAAGTCGGTGTCTAATTTTAAATCCCCATCTAAAAGATGTGTTTGAACCATGAGTGTAAACATGTATTACTTCATCTTTACTCCAACTTTGTATATGGGCCGGAGGCTTTTGTACAAAAAACATCTTGAATCTTGAATACTTGCGGACTCATCATTTAATATGGTCGACCCTGTCTTGTTCGTATGACAACGGATTTAAGTAATTAAATATTCAAAAGCAAACTTCTTGTAATGACCAACTGAACAATTCTTATGCTTATCTCTCCGCATTTCTGTGGGTAATAAATATGTCAATGAACGTGTGCGCTGGGGTGGAGTGGGTACCTTGTTTTGTGTGTTTGACGGAGTATTGTGTTAGATCATAATGTACATTATTTCCAGCTCGCTAATTGACCAAAAATATTTATATTATTGCAACTGAAGTAACTAAATCGGTCCGTGTTTGAGGTCCAAAGTGTCAAAGTTGAAATACTTTCATGGTGTATTATCTACAAGAGCGTGTCACAACAACTTGACAGGAGGAATAGGAAATGTTTTAGGTAAAAGTATATGTAAATATGTAAAGAGTTATTGCCTCGTAAATTGATGCACTATTATTGCATTTAATTGAATTTAAATGTTCAGGGTGACACAATTTGAACAGCAGTTATTCCAAAGTAATGTACACATCCACAGTAAAACACAGACAACAAACAGTTAAGCACCTCCAGTGTTTGTATTTGTCAAGGCGGACACACATACGAACTGAGAGACTATGTAAGACAGTGCCACAGACAAACGTAACAGAAAGGACATTACGAACTCCATATTCAGGCTCGTATTTCCTGTTTTTTAACTTTATGGAATGAAACAATCAAAACATAATTTTAGGCACATTTAAAACTCATTGCTGGTCAGAAAGTTCACAAAACATCAAATTTATATAATCCGAGCCATTACATTTGTATCAAGGTGCTTGCTTTTGATTCTTTTACAGATAGTTCATTGGTCAGTTTGAAGATCAGGGGCCCGTTCTACAAAGCTATCGTTATCTGAGATCGTTATTATCGTTGAGCCAAGTACCCAAAGAAAGCTTGGGGAAGGCAAAGTCTACGAGAGAGATTATTTAAAAAACAAACAAACTAAGACGTCCCTATCTCACGATAACTTGTATAATGGGAACAAGATCGGCATTTTCTGGTTAAGAGCTGTTCCTTTTTCTATTCAATTTGTTTCCCTTTTCGAATATGAATCAAAATACATAATAAACTAAAGGATTAAGTAAATAAAGACGTTTACGTCAGTTTTCAATATGTAGTTTTTTTTCTTCTGTTTTTTTTCAACAACACCACGATTAACAAATATTTTGATATATTCTAACCACAAGAACACGAAAACACAATAAGAAACCAGCTTTATTGTCTAATCAAGTTAAATAATTTGCTTTCAAAACATTTGTAACACTGTACAAAACAACTTTGCCCACAATAATTTTTAGAATACATAAATGATACCGAGACAATAAAAAACACACGAAACACAAAACATTATTTTGGGCTAAAAACAGCTTCGATTACTTTGATCTTAAGCGATTTTGTTAGGTTAAATATAAATATTACCCTGCACATGTACTGCTGTACAGTAAACCATATTATAGCTTGGTTTATCACATTCTGTTCTCACAACTTCTAAAATGCCTCTCAAACAGTATGTGCATACAGACCCATTTTGTTTTACAGAACATAGCGCTTTATTTATTTTTTATTGATTAGCTTTATGCTAAGACTTTAATTATTTGTATATAATATTTGTTAAATGGTTCTAGCAATTGAATATATACTTACAATATTACTGTGTTTTACAAGGTAAAAATACGCAATTCAATCATCTTATTTCATAGTTTATCAAACATTTGTATGTGTTTTGTGACAGAGATTATTTGATTTTCTACATGGGTTATGCAATGTAGGTACAAACAAAATAAAATGCTTAGCTTTAAAATAAAATTCAACACATTCAGCAATTCTGTTTTTGACTTATTTTATGCGTAAATTTGTATAAAAGATTGACTGAAAATCTGAATTTGTGACTTGTCTTGAATAGATAAGAATATTTCAAAAAGAAAACAAGAGGGGATGTGTAAAAATGTAACTTAAAATTAAAAACGGTATCTTAATTGTTAAAAGATCCTTTTAACTGCCAATGCCAGAAATTACTGCAAGTAAACATGTAATTACTACTTGTAATTTCTTAAATTAGCTTAAACTGTATGACTCTTGAAATACTTTTTCTACATGCACTAATGGCTATAGTTAATAGGAGATAAAATGCAATTATTTTACTTTGAATTTTGGAAAGGAATATTATATATAAACTAGGGACACTTCCAAAATGGAAACACGACGTTTCATCCCACAACCAGTTAGACCCTGGCGAAAAGGCTGCCTAATCAGAGGACAAACTGGTTCTGTGACGAAACGTAATGCTTCCAAATGCGAAATCGTTTACTGTTAATGGTCTTAATAATCCACACTATGAGGGTATCATTATCTGGATTATTGAGGGGAATGTTATTTCAGTCGTCATAATCACATACAAGTATAGTAACAATTCCATCACATAAAATGGATTTATTGGTAAATTATTTATTTATTACATATGCAAAATGCATGGGTAAATACTACTCCTCTAAACATAAGAATCTCGTGCCGAACCTGGGAAAATTACCGCTCGTGTTGAGATATATAAAGTACTAATCAAGCTCCCGTGTCATACATTGTTATGAAACGAGTGAATAGTTTTGTATCTGACGAGCGAAAGCGAGTCAGATACCAAAACTATTTGTGAGTTTCATAACAATGATATAACACGGGAGCGAGGTTAGTATTTTATTTATTACTCGCCTTCTTATAAGTAAATATAGATTGAACTTTTTTCTTTCTGTTTCACTTATAAATATTGTATGAATAAACTATATTCTGTCGTAACACGACGTGTTGATGTTGTGATATTTTAATTTAAATGTTCACATCATCAACTTTTTCATCTGTGACAAAAATAATGATTAAGTAAACTTACTATTAGTATACCTAATTCCAGATTAGATTTAAGTAATGCTACAAATTAAATAAAGTTTGAAATGTTCCATCTTGCTTGCGAATGTATTCTCGTCACAGGTTTACGGTCGAAGTCATTTAAGGATGTTATGCGCTTCTATCGAAACACCAAGCAATATCTGTATAAACAATACCTTCCTAAATGTATTATAAACATAGGCAAATACTTATCTTATCACAAAGTGTACTTACATGACGCATGTTATGCTAAATGAAATGTGTAATAACGCACATCGACCATTGACACCTTCACTCAATGTCAAGGACATCAAAACGTTACGTAATTCTTCCTTAAAATGTTCATACAACAATCAAATATTTTAAAGAAGATTTTATGGCAGCATCAGTCGACACCTTATTCATGTGGTGATAATTGAATGTCATTCATTTACGTGTATCCATGAAAGGTTCTGATTTGTCTCTTTTATTTAAATAAAAATAGACTTGACACAATTTGATCACCGAAATTTAAAAAGCCACAGTACCACGTGATCAAGTGATAGTAGTTCCGACAAAGTGACAACACGAGGTCTTATTAATCATTGATTAATAACAACTTAAAGTTATTAAATAATAGTATATCCAACGGGCGAGTAATAATGATCATCACACACACAACAGTGGTTAATCCTCTATTTCGCCACAAGTCATCCTTTCGTCAACATTAAACCTCATTCCTGAATACAAGTGAAAATTCATTGCACCATTTACATATACACTGTATCAGTTTCAAATGAAATCTTATTTCAAAAAGATAAAAAGTTTGGTTTTTTTAAATTGGCTCTCGTCTTAAAACATTGGTTTTTGAAAAAAAAAACATTCCCTGAGATGGGCTCTGTTCCTCAAAGCAGTCTCAGGCTAAGTTGGTCAAACGGGCTAAAATATTCCTTTGGAATTGAGATTTTCGTAGCTCAAAGATAGCTGTGAAACCGGTGCCATTTGACATCGGTTTCAAACTGATATTTGTGCTATGACAGTTGTAAACCTAAGATAATAAAATAAAATTTACAAGAAATTGTTTCAAAAATCACAAAGGATTATTTTGACACTAAACCTGCTTTGAGGAACAGGACCCTGGACAAGTGTTTCCGCCAATGCTTTACGAGTTAACATGAATGAATAACGTTCCAGTCGACATTGTCGGTGATATCACCGTTGGTGATTGGGTCAGAGGAGGTGACACACGATCCTGTGACGTGGTTGTAGTTGATAAGGCCGCAGAAGGGACGTTGCAGACACCGTCCGACACACTCGAGTCTACCATCAGCACTGCCTAGGTCAATATCTGCTGCCATCTTCTTCCCTTTTGTGACTGTCATGCTGTGTTTCAGGCATGAAGGTAACGGGAATCCTGTAAAATTGAGTCATGCTTTGCATCCGAGACTGCTATTTGACATAAAGCCTGGCCCTCGTTCCTCAAATCGATGTTAGTCTAAAGACCTGCGTAAGTGATTTTTAAGGCAATGCTATGTAGAGTTGGTTCTTATCATAGGCTGCGCTACGTCAGTCGTTAGCCAATGCTAATGCCAATGTTAGCGTAATATCACTTTGAGGAGTGAGGCCCTGGTCTTCAATGACTCCTATGCGATGTTTGACAAACACATATTGATTAACAATTTTATAAACATTGTCAACAATGGCAAACAAGTTTAAAAAGAAAAAGGCGTTGTGAACTATGCACTTTCCAAAGTGTAACTTGCTTTGTAAAACAGCACTCACTCCTCAACACTATTGACAGGTCTGTGACATGATAGGTAAAACCATCTAACAGAAGGAATAATCTGCACAAAATCTAGAACAGTTGGAAGTTGAATTGGACGAGGAATAACAATGGAAACGATTTTAAACCTCAGTTACGTGTTGATTTTAGTAAGAATTAATAATGTTTGGAGCTCTTTTAAACAAACTTTTACAGGATAAAATTTAACAGCCTATTTAGACATAACTATACACGGGACTTTGGTACCATGGAATTTAAAGGAATGAGGCAACTTTTCAAGGCATGAAGAGAAGAGCTCAACTTATTGCGACAACCACATTTTTAAAATTTCGTTTCCTTTTTACACGCAAGGGCTAGTAACAGTCTTAAAACTACTATATTGATATCATATCAAGGATGCTGTTTGATACAATTTTTAGGGTTGGTGTGGGGTGGGTGTTGAAGGACAAAGTTATTTATCCGAGTAAACTTAAAGACATACACTCACACTATTACTTGGAAATTCTCAAAGACTTACGCTGAATTGTTTGACAACAGGACAAAAGTCAACATTTAAAAACATATAAACAAGACCAAGTGTTTTACTATACATCTGAAAAAAGTATCAAAACAACGATTTTAATTTCGATTTTGTGCCTGTATTTTGCAACCCATATCGACACAACAGGGTGTTTCACATATATTAAGAGCGCTTCTCACAAATACATTAGCAAAACTGGTTGCACGTGCAGTTTAACATGCCTGAGAAATTATTAGAACTCCTTTTGAAAACCGTATCGAGCATCGCACCAAAGTGAGACGAAGTTGTAGGACACAGCACTAAACATGACAGGTTCACCACAGATTATTGTTTAGCTAAGATAAGGCAGATTGTCACAAGGTGTGACACCAGATTGTTAAGGTTGTTATCTTTTGAATATCATTACTTTATATCATAGACATATAGACAGTCTTTGAAAATGCAGTTGTTGCCATTCCTTTTTTGAGATGTATATTTTTCAGGTGTTATTAAAACAGTGAATATGCTCAAAACTTTACCGTTGTTTTCAAACACGTCTACTTCACACAGTAGTATCACTCCATCAGCGTGCCCAGGTGTGACAGAGATTTTGATGTACCTGGCCACGAAGTCATCAGAACAGGTGAGATTTACGACAGAACCCGAGGGACCCGGATTAGAGGCACACAACTTGCCCTCCGTGCAGAAGTAAGGATCGCCGATAAACCCTTCCACCTTTATCTTGTCAAGTCGGTCTATAATATAAACTTGAATTAGTATTAATGCTTAATGCATGAATAAATATAAACAATAATAATTACTTCCACTTTTAAACACACAGCAACAAAAACTAGAAAAGCAAGTTGGTTTTTTGTTGTGATTCACACTAGCTTCCATATACACTTGACGTGAGATAACATGTCCCATTTTTAGTGGTGTGTTATGTGATGTTCGGTGGCCTATCGCAATGCGGGGATGAACTGCATACACGTTGTGAGAGGTGGTGTTTGTCCAATATTGTTGTGTGAACTATAAAATAAAATAAAATAAATTTAAAGATAAGTTTCTGTACATTCACTATTAGATCTTGCAAGGTGTTTGACTGTGGGATTGATAATACTTCCTCATTGTGTTGCTTGAGTGATATTTTTGTCATTATTGTAACATTAGATTTCATTGGTTTAAAAATTGTATTTTGTAAATGATGTAATATGATCCCTGTTTCGCAAAGCTACGTAAGGTTAAGAGGTCTTAACTTTCATCTTTGCACTCTCATTAGAAGAGTGCTAAGGCCTTGCTCTTCCCTCAGCTTTCTTTTGATGTTTGTTTTAATTTACGCGTTCAACGGCCATACATATCTATTGACGTAGATCGATATCAACTAACGATAGCTTTGTGAAATGCACACCTGTTTGTAAAAAAATATTTTAAAACTATTTTCTTGCTGATGTGGTGACTTTTTTAGCAGAAGAGTTTTCATTTGCTGGTATGTATAATGATTACATATTTTGTGAGCTGTCCCTGTTGTACATAACAACATGGCTGATTATGTAGACACGCTGAAGATCCAGTGTCCACCATTAAGATTTATTGACTAAGATCGATATTAACTACGATAGCTTTGTGGAACATAATATTTTACAACTACTCTCTGACTGCTGTGGTAACTCAATCTTGTGACATTTTTAACAGTGGCAATTATGTGTGTGTCTGCCATGTATAACGATTACTTACAGTGTCCCTCATTCCTGTTGTACATAACAACATGGCTGATTATGTAGACACGCTGAAGATCCACCGTCCACCATTCAGAGGGTCCATCTAATGTATGACTGCAGCTTCCCTTGCCATAATCAGAGTTGTAGTTACCGTCTACTGCTCTGCTGGATAATGCATCACCATGAGTCGTGCTCTGGGCAGTTGGTTTACCACGGGCTACACTCTGTGTGTTAACCGAAGAGGAAGACGTCAGATCTGACAAAAATAATAAATAAAACAGGTTCTGAACAGTATATTGTTGCTTGCATGTGTAATGAGAATGTTTTTATCACTTTGAATAGGGACACACTCAAGGTAATAGATTGGTTATATATTTTAAGATTATGTCAACCTTGTACTTGACAAATGATGCCACCAGTGCTTTAAAAGCAACTGAATACAAACTTTTCTTTTTATGTTAAAATAATTATCACAGTGTTGTAAGTTCGATATTTAGATTTAACATATCACCTTTCTGTTTTATATGATAATGTGTTTGAGTAAAGTGCGAGAGTGTCAGCACTGTAGTGTAGGTAGATTCCTAGTCTACCGGGGTTTCCGGCCACTTCAGTTAGTGTTCACGCTGTTTGGTCTTGCAGAAAAGTTCTCTTCAAGTTCTTTAATGTCCTGCTGTGCATAGAGGTGATAGACTTGTCATAATGGCGTAGTGGCAGCCGTATTTCAAATACCCGTTTACCAAAGATAACAAGCATTACTATCACCAGCTTAGCAACTTTTCCACACATATATTGTGAAGGAGGTCATATCATACCTGGAAATGTACATTCACCAACAAAACAACTTGACGCTCTGCACAAGAAGATGTTGTGACTGCAGGAGGACATGTTACGCAAGGTACAAGGCCGTCCAAGACACTCACCAAAGTTAAGGTTGTTAAAAGAATAGAAACACTGTAATCATTGTTAACGATAGTATTTTTGTTGTACAGTCGCCAGAAACACTGTGTCACGTAAAGAAACGCATTATGGTCCCTAGACATTGAGTAAATGGGCTTTTGACAACAAACACCCTGATCACCATTCAAAGGAAATAAATCTGTCAGAAGTATTCCATTGCCTTAGACCTGTAAAGGAGTAATAAAACAGTTTATACAGCCTGCCAGTCTGACAGATATTGGTCATACATATGCAGCTTATGTTATGCTAAGAAAACGGTCAGTTGTCCTGTTTGTACATGATTGTGTGCCGTTGTGATCAAATAGCTTTATTCATTGATAATATAAATGGTTCCATACTGGAGGTTCTCTCATCAGCTTATGCATTGAATTATGTCCACCTTCTGTCATTCGTACTTATCCCTTCCTACGTTTGACTTCTATACAGAATAAAACAATCTTGTGAAAAGAAAATTTAAAAAGAAATAGGAAGGGTAAAATAACATCAACACAATGTCTGTGGCTGAGAAAGCTATCTAGGTACTTGAAGAAGATTTAGTCAGTCGGAACATTGCTGGAGACTCATTTTGAGATCCAATCTTGCCATAATTCTCGCCAAATTGAACACAGACATTAGTTAATTTTGGTATGTTTTTGTAGGAGATGATGAAAATGGATAAACAGGAAAAGCGAGTTGTTATCAAATACATTTACAAGAAGGGTTTAACACCTAATGCCATATATAAGGATATGTTACCCACACATTAGGAAAGATGCCCGTCATATGCAACAGTGAAAAGAAAGGTGGCATAGTTTAAACGTGGGTGATCAAATAATGATGATGAACACCATCCTTGTCCACTTGCTGTGTCTTCAACACCTGGAATGGTGCATCAAATCCTAGACATTGTCACGGATGACAGAAGAGTGACACAGCAACAGATAACCAACTTAGTGGAGATGTCTCAGAAGCGAGTGCATTTTATTCTGACAGATATTCTAGGAATGATAACTGATAACAAATGTCAAAAAAGAATCTCATAAAGGAGAACCACAGGTCAACCACTTTAAACCTGAATCAAAACAACAATCTAAACAGTGGAAACATGTCACATCTCCCACGCCAAAGAAAACAAAGTTTGTCCTTTAAGCTCGGAAACTTATGGCATCCGTGTTTTGGTTTTCTGAAGATGTGATCATGGTGGACTAGCTTCCTGAAGGCCGTATGAGGATACGTTATCCATACTAAGGGAGTATGTATGCCCCGTCATATGCAACAGTGAAACGTTGGGGGGCAGAGGTTAAACGTAGGCGACCAAGCAATGATGATCATGAACACCATTCTGGCCAACCTGTGTGTCTTTAACACCTGAAATGGTACATACCCAAGAAACATTACAGCATTGGGCCAGCATTGGCCCAATGCTGTCTGGCGGCGCTGGCCCACTGCTGTTTTGCACATTGGC
>JAULCD010428771.1:0-15065 GCA_032361085.1 Calliostoma canaliculatum | reverse complement strand
CTAAATTTTACATTTAAAACCTCATGCTAACGCGTTCGGTTTTAAATGAAATTTAGAGCTAGTATTATTACGTTATACTGCCTCTGATTTTCCAACACAGTATGTTTATCTCCTAATTATACGAAAGGCTGATTCTCGAACTCTTTGTACCCCATCATTATGCCACACCTCCCGCCACAGCTCCCAACCCACCCTTCAGTCTGATCCACCCCAACTTGTATTGGTTCCAATATCCTTCAGTGGTGCACGACATGTGCATCAACCAAGAAGTAACTCTCATTTCTACCTTCAACGAGACCATTGTTTAAGAGTAAAGTTTCCGCATTCTCAGTAGGAGTAAAAGTTTTCAAGCACTGTGGAGCCCACAAGGTTCTTTGAATGCCGTTATCATTTTTAACCGTGATAATCTTAGTTTCACCAAGACCTGTATCAATATCGCTTATCTTTACAAGCTTATACCAAGTGGTAATTATCTTCATTTGGATAATTTTTCTCACTTTTGAAAGTCTCCAACACTAGGCCATTGTTCCACCTTTGATATTGTATAACCTATAACTATTTTATATTTAAATAAACTTTTTATTTAAATGTAGAACTTCCATTTAGAAAATAGGGCACATTTAGTACACCAACATGAAAGGTAAATACAATTGTAAGTGGCTCGTCGTCTACTCTTTACAGCACTGCGGTAAAAGATGTATTGGGAAATATTGTAAAATTCAGCTTACGCATATACCCAAGAATTCCACAACTCCAGTACCCTGTCGGAGGTGTGGCATACAGACCCAGTCAGAGGCTTACCTATGCAACCCATGTAGGGCTGACTCAAAAGCATCTTGTTTGGATAGAACTTCAGGCAAAACATATTTATACCCATGTTATGAGTAAACTTAGAAACCGAGTGATAAGAGATAAAAAGTAGCCTTCGTTCATTTGGTTGTAAGCCATTAATTTCCTTTTCATTGTTATTTTTCAGTCTTATCAACCGAATTTTCTATTCAGACAAATGCTTGAATATAGTATACCCATATTTCCTATGAACCGAATTTTCCATTTAGACAATTGCTTGAATATTGTATACCCATACCAAGGGATGAATATATAGAGCAGATACTGGCAGAAATACCCGATTCACCGCTCCACGATGTAGTTCAAAACATTCTGGATGAGCCGATTTCCAAGGCAGTCAAGGAGCATCTGCTTACAGACTAGAAAATACTGACCTATCCCACCACTTCGTAAAAAGAAGGAAAGGGAAAGGAAGGCAATTTAGGAAGAATTCGACCTAATCCCTCATGCCCCAATATATTATGATGACCTGAAAGGGTCTGTTTGTAGAAAAAGAACTCACTGGGCTATTAGTAACTACTTACGAGGCTTGCAGATGGATATACCTAAAGGACACACAGACCCAAGAGCTTATTTCGCATTGTGCGCCCGAAAATTGAGGAATAGCTCGAAGACGAAATCAGAGCACTCGATGGTATCAAGCTCGAAAAAGCTGGACTGGATGGAACTGATGAGTTCACAGACCCCGTCCTATATCATAGGCAGGAGACCCTTATACAGAAAAGTGAAATCAATGGGGTACTTAACCACGCTTTCGCCAATATGCAAGAGACCCTCAAGAAATGGACTCGAGGTGATCGGGGTGCATCATTGATGGGGTAGAAACCCTTTGGCTAAACATAGCTAGATACCAGCCATTAAGAGGTGGGTCTTATATCCCACTTCCAGCAGCTTTGAATAATAAGAAGGCATGCTTGAACCCCCAAAATGGGTCATATGAATTGCCCGCAACCCTGTGGCTATACACCCTGAAAGAATCTCAAATTACCGCACTGACGATGGGCTTACCATTGAAGGGATTGATACACCCACACCCATTTCTCACATTCCTAAGGTGAAAAAGCTTAATAACCTAGCCATTAATGTGTTTGGATGGGACAAAGGGATTATCATGCACCACCTCAGCAAACAGCCTGAGGACATACCCAGAGAAGGCAGGCAAAACCGAATATGTTTACATCAAACACCTCAACCGCCTCCTCCATGACCAGAACAAGACTGGGAGATGAAAGCCTTTCTGCGAGCGCTGCCTGTATGGCTACACAAGTAAGGACCTGCTGGAGGCTCATAATCTAGAGTGGGATAGGACAAACCGCAGTGTAGGTGGAGATGCTATAGGAGGGTAAGAACAAGCTAGCCTTCCAGAATCACCATAAGCAGTTGCCAACACCCTACCTCATCTACGCAGACTTTGAGGCTCTTACTACGAAGAACAAGGGCACAGAAGTGAATTCTACAATAAGCAATAGCCAAAAAAAACCAACACTACGAGGCCTGCAGTTACTGCTACATCATGGTGCGGTGCGATGGGTGGACAGAGCTGCCAGTAGAATACTAACAGAAGTAGAAGATTTTTTTCATGCTCTTCAGGAAGAGGCGTGCAAAATCAAGGGGGTATTAGCCTTTCCAAAGGTCATATGAATGACACGAGAGAATTAGCAGGCCTACAACACAGCAACGGCCTGTCACGTTTGTGAAAAGCCACTCAAGGGAGACTCTGTGCGTGACCACCAATGGGAAAGTACAGAGGGGCAGCCCATAACGCCTGCAATCTCAAGCTGCGACTGAGTCCAAAAACAACCACAGTTCCTGTGGTCTTCCACAACCTGCAAGGCTGTGACTCCCATATCTTGATGCAGGCTATTGGCAAGGTGGATGGACACATCTCTTGCATCCCCAACAACACGGAAAGGTACATCTCCTTCTCTCTGGGGCAGCTCTGCTTTATCGACAGCTCGCAGTTCCTGCTGGCGCAAGCTAGTGGCAGCCAGCCCTCCGGAGGCTTTCTAATTTATGAACAAGCACGAACTGAACGAGCAGAGACGAGATCTCCTAATGCAAAAAAGGTATATATCTCAACGAAAACAAAAAACCCTGGGCACAACCTTCCTGAATAGGATGACTTCTACAGCAAACTTTTAGACATGCACATCAGCAAGGAAGACTACATCAACGAGCAAAAGGTCTGGAACTGGAGACTACCATGATCTCTATAACCACACCAATGTCCTCCTTCTGGCAGATGTCTTCGAAACCTTCCGAAAGACGTGCCTAAGGCAATATGGTCTAGACCCTGCGCACTATTACACCTACCCGTGGCTTTCATGGGATTCCCTGCTGGGACAACCAGCACCTCTTCATTGAGGTATCTTCATGGTCTCGAAGCGCCACTCTCAGGCCAACAATCCAATGGTTAAAGGCTATCACTCGGAAAAACCCAACAGCCACATTCTCTTCCTTAACGCCAACAATCTGTATGGATGGGCCATGAGTCCATCATTACTTACAGACGGCTTCCAGTGTGTGGAAAACTGTGACAATATCGCAGCGCATCTGCTGGACAGCCCAGTGGGTTATATCATGAAAGCGGATCCGGACTACCCAGTGTAGCTGTGTAAGGGCGCACAACTCCCACCCGCTAGCTCCAGAGCGCCTAGTGGTCTAAAAGGAGTGGATGTCAGAGTACCAAAACATCCTGCTCGGTGGGACTAAGATTGGGAAGTAAGCTGCGCCCTTTGTTAGCAAGACAAGCCTTTGTCCGAGCCAACCTATTCGATGACAATCTTGCTGCCATCCAGGTTCATAAGAGCCGCCTGGTTCTCAAGCGGCCTGTTTATGTTGGGATTAGCATCCTCGATCTCTCCAAACACATGATGTACGACTTCTAGTACAAGAAGTTAAAATCCCAGTTCGGAGAGCATTGCAAACATTTTTAGACCAACACAGACAGTCTGCTCCTGGAGATCCAGACAGAGGATGTGTACGAGGA
Source organism: Calliostoma canaliculatum (assembly GCA_032361085.1). Taxonomy (NCBI): domain Eukaryota; kingdom Metazoa; phylum Mollusca; class Gastropoda; order Trochida; family Calliostomatidae; genus Calliostoma; species Calliostoma canaliculatum. The sequence continues at coordinate 11,227 of JAULCD010428771.1, read as the reverse complement.
TGCTGACCTGTATGATACGTCCGACTACCCAAAAGACCAAACATTGCACTGCATGGTGAAAAAAAAGTGCTGGGTAAAAAGAAGAATGCGCCGCAAGATGTACTCTATCCTTGAGACAGGTGGGAAAAACATCAAAAAGGCCAAAGGCGTGCACAAGAATGTTATAAAAAAGTGCATAAGGCACGAGAAGTACAAAAAGGCTCTCTTAAAAAAAGCAGATTTTCCACCATGGTATGGATGTCTTGCAGCCAGGAGTCATCACACCTAAGGGCTGCACCTGAATAAGGTATTGCTCGCACCCTTCTCTCACCCCAAGCGTTGGATATCAAATTAAGGGGTAGACATGCTATCAAATAATAAATTGGTATGTAATAAAAATGAAGGAAGTGTACTATAGCCCCGGCGGATACTGGACATGTGTTTCTGCAATCAAAAAGCTCACCATAGCCGCCAGGGTGTCAAATGAGACTTGTAATGACTGGTTAATAAAGCAGGCCATCTGGCAGAGTTATTTAGCAGCCTGAAAATATATTCCAAGACAAAAATTTAATGTACTTGGTCTTAACGATCTTTTTCTCCCACACGACAGGGTAAGACATAAAACATATAAATATACCTTAACTGTAGGAGATGTGGCCAGTCAATACAAAGAAGCTGAGCCATTAACGACGAACAATTCAACAGAGGTGGCCAAGGCACCGCAAAGTATTCATAAACGCAGTCCTCCCAAAGGGCCGCAGGTACTTCAAGTAGATCCTGGACACGAATTCAAGGGGTCTGTATCCACACTACTGGCAAAGCAGGACGTAAAAGTCAGATGTAGTGAAAAAAACGCGCACCGCGGTCAAGCCATTGCTGCAGCACCCAGAAAGAAACTGAAAAAAACTTTCCCCTGATGTTAGTGTAAGATATGTATATCCGCCCGGCGAGCTCGAGGGAGGGTAGAGGTATCAAGCAACAGATCTAATGAGGTCTCTTAAAACGTACAACATCACTCAGGCTGTTATGAAAAAGGTAGGCCTATTTTATACTATTTACAGGATCGTTCACAAAGAGGATTTATGAGAGAGGATATACTAATAATTCTCCATGATATGGTTTAAAGACACTTGTACGCAACAAGACCTGTCACGCTTAAACGAAGAACAATAAAAGTTATTTCTCGGTCCTTCTGTGACTCGGATGGAACATAAAAGTCAGAAAGCTCTGGCCTTTTTTCGAGTGGTGGTAACTGTTTTCTATTGACTAAACTGTATTCCTGGATTGCAGCATTGACGTCGTGGAAAGTACTCGTGGCGTTTTCTTGTCTCTGTAGTTCTTCATTAATCCAATCAATACGCTGACTACGTCTTCATGACCATTTCACTGGCGCGGCTTGTAGCTCTTCTTCAACCTTATCATGGCATTTTTGTTTTTTGTGTGCCTTCCCTTTACCCAGAGTGCTAAATAAATAGTTAGACCCAGAAAAGGCCAACACATTAACGATAGCACCACCAACCGTTAAAGGTCAAACCTAGGCATTACTCTTTTGGTAACCATCTTGTCTAGTCGAGCATAACCAATAGCCAGGCCGGTTAAAACTGGTTAAAACTCCAGCAATTCCTATTCCACCAGCAAAATACATCCAACTGTGCTGTGGGTGCTGTGGGTGCTCTGGGTGCTGTGGTGTGGAATGCTGTTAGACTTTATCGACATACTCTTTCTAAATCTTTTGTAATTCAGGGAGTTGTTTAGCCGTATGTGCCTCAGGACCTTCTTTTCCAGCTGTAAGGTGTTTCGTATATTTGGTTTGAGGTTGTTGAACAGGTTCTACTTGCGGCTGTTAAACGGGTTCTACTTGTGGCTCCATCTTAATATTCTGCTAGCTGGTGTTTGTGTAAATTGACAGCTCTTCGTTGTTTTCATTTTCTGCTAATGGGCATGTATGCAAACTGTTAAATCCACACTATTTAACGGTTGTTAGTGCCGTTGTTATTGGTGCCAAGAACATAACGAATCTATAGTAGAGATTACAAGCGGTAGAATTTAATGTGTGAGATACAAATGGATCGTCTTCTAGATCGAGATTAAGCCTAAGTTGATTTTCAGGGGGGTATTGGTAAAAATCTTGAAACGATTGCAGTATATAGTTGTATTGATGCAGACCCTAAAGTCTTAGTAATTATTCCACCAAGTTTAGCTTTATATCTGACATACAACTTCTCAATATCTGCCTCGGACATCTTATCAAGCTGCTCGGCAGTATAGTCTTGACCAACATATTGCTTTATTTGCCTGCCTGCAGCTAAAGCGGTTAGACGTTCTTTATGTGGAGCGTAGATCTTCTGAACATCTTCTTCCTCACTCCGTGATAAGCTTATCCATCTCCATCATATTTTGTAAGCGTAGTCTAAAATAGTGATAAAAACAAATACAATCAATAGAAAAACTAGGAACTCGTTAGTTACTGCTTAATCGCTGTTAGTAACTTCTAACATTTTAAGATGCTGTTAACCGTATGGTAGTAACTTCTAAGATGCTGTTAACAGTGTTAGTAACTTCTAAGATGCTGTTAAGTGCTGGTAATTTGGTGATCGGTTTTAAGCAATAGCTTTGCTTGCTTAGTTTCTGCCAGGTTGTTTCGAATTATTGCTCTTTCATGTTTAGGTATAACTTCGAAAGATTAACGATCTTTACAATGAAGTTGGGTGAACCAGCACATCTGTTTTCCAAATACTGTCAAGCAATGTACACTTCTGAGTCAGTATCCTTAAACTCTGTTCTGTGTGTCGACTATAAAACGCCAACTTGGACAGCATATGCTTCTTCTGCATAATGGCTTTTGTTGCTGAGCCATCATCGATAATATATAGCGTGGATTCTCCAGCAAACAGTTTGTGAAAAACACTGAGGTACTCATGCAGTCGCCCACCTGATCAACTATTTAAATATATGGATCATTCCAAAGCCATTTCTTGTTCGATATGACTTTTTATGCAATTTGGTAGGGCAAATAATAACGAAGTATTTGAAGTAGCCAAGATAAACAGTAGAACGAATATCTGGTGCAAATACCGTCTTACTGCAGTTAGTTTGATTGATGATTGCATTATGAGGCTCCTTAGGTAGGTTAGTAGATTGCCTAGACAAATCGGCCAACCTGTATTTTGAATTACGCATCCATACTACAAATAGGTACAAGTTTAATCTCCCAGCTACCTGCACTTCCTTTGTAATCTGTAAAGTAATACCTTCACTCGCATTTATAAACATACATCCAGATCGATGCAGTTGACCATTATCTGTTGTTCAGAAGTCTAGCCACAAGCATACTTTGTGGTGAGAAACTTGCCCACGTTTACGCCATATAAGTCAAGCGCCCTCTTTACCATAGCCCCTTTAGGATCATGCTTCGAACTTCCAGGAAAGTATTTGATAGCCTCGTCTCACTGTTGATGCTTGAGCATATCCTGTGAATACAGTGGATTATTTCCTCCTCGAGGGTTGTCTCGACCTTAACGATCTTAGGATTATGCCAGCTTTCTGTATTTCGGCATCCACCATTAAGATATTCAAATACAATCATGATACCTTTTCACGACCGCATTGGGACATTAAGGTTAATGTTCCATAGTGTCCGTTTTGTTAACGGTGAAAATCTTGTGGCGTGGCACTCTGTAATTACAGTATGGCTAGCCTCTCAGGATACAGGTCCTTAATCCGTCTGACGAGTTCTACGTAGGTGTATGTCAAATTCTACTGCGATGTTGTCGATTTTATTGTTCATGGTGTTGTCTGTCGAAATTATAACATGGTTGTAATTGTGGAAGGTGAGATCGTATTCCAGCCTGTCTCCGAGTCCGGCCTGATGAAATGGCATATGTGTTTCGAATAGTTCAAAGTCGAGTGGGATACAAAACGGTTGCCATATGCATCAGCAATTGCCTTATCCATTGCATCGGTGTTATCGGCACCACTAACACCCACCCTCAGTTTTATTACATTCCTGAGCACAGTCCTTGATAAACGGCGTTAGGGCGTTCATGAAACGTTCTTACAAGTCGCGGAAACAATTAAATACGTCACAGTCATCGATTGACATGATCTCATTGCCACTGATCTTAATCGTTGTCTTTTTAACAATTGCTCGTCCAAGATTCTGGACTAGAGACCTGTCGGCATCGGTGTCGCTCATGAGAGTGATTGAGAATACCAGTCGAGTGGTACCTGGAACGATCACATTATTAGCTCCAAGATTTGGAGATCTAACTAAAAGCTGTTGGTTCTGATCGATAGTACTGGAGGTAGTCCTTTTCCCCCTTCACTGGGTAACGACAGTGCAAAAATGAATCAAGAAGCATTTAAAGGCACTCAGTGAGGTTCTAGCTAAACTGGCAGGCAAAGCTTCTGTCGCACTACCAGGTATTATAGGTAATATTGTTTCCTGGCCGTTAAACTTTCTAGGTAAAGTTGTCACAAAGGTCAATGAGAACCTCTAGGTACTCATTGTAGTGATTGCCGGGCTACTTTATGCCGCGGCTCGGAATGGTTACTTAAGAAGCCAGAACATTAACTGACCAATACTAACACCACCAACAATTATTGAGGTTATTTCATCATTATGAGCTTCTGCTTTTTCAGTTGGTCAGCACTATTTTGTGTCCTGTGTAACATGCGGTATTGACGCGGTAGATACATGCACAGGCATGGGTTGTCAAGATTTACATGCACAACTTGTATCAAGCCCCTCATAGTAATGTGTGTGTTATTCCCAAAACTCTGTTTTTCTGTGGCAATGACAATCTAATATTACTAGGTGCCATGTACAGACCAAATCCAAATACAAAGTTGACCTCAGATCTGGCATATTGTAATACATCTTCATAGTTTTTAATGGCCGATGGTAGATCAATCGGGGCAGATATGGAGTCCTCCATATTTGCGAGATTTTGCGTTTGCATCCAGGTGCCAATAATATTCTTTTGGGTTTGGGCCTGTGCTCCAAGGATTGACGAAACATATGTTCTGATGCTGTCATTCAGTCGCTTAACCCCTGGGCAGGTAAAGCCTACTGACTTATCCAGGATAAATGTTTTCCAGGCCTCTGCCGCATCCGGGGCATCTTGTTTTATGTTATCGACGTGGGTATGGCTGTTTGACGTTCTCCCAGTGAATGTCATACGTTTCGGGTAAAACACTCCACCTACACTCGCGACAGGATAACCACGGTTGGTCTGATAGTTGTATACTTATTCGAGCCCATGCTTAGGGGCCTTATCCCACCAATCCGAGTGCGGATCCTGAGAGACGACGAATTCGTTACACATTCTTTCATAAGCTCTGTGGTCATACGGGTTGTTGTAATGATCACATGCCTTCTCTTGTGGGAGTGGCAACTTGTGGAGTGGCAACTGCTAGAATATGTCGTATCTGATAGAAAACGTGAAAATGGTACAGCGACTTTAAAAGACTAGCTGCTTCCAGGGTCTCGGCAGAATCTATGTGGCTATACGTGTTTAGATGCTCGAATGAAACTCCACATCCTGAAGTGGCACACCAGATGGCAAAGTGAAGCTGATTCTGCCAGAATTGAATAGGATTTGAAAACAAGGCGTTTTCAGTAGTAATGTTATTAGCCATGACCAGCTACTATTAAAAAATGTCGGCATACTTGGTTGTAAAGTACTTTTGTATGATGAGTATCTACTACTACAATCGGGTGGGTGAGATGGTCAATATCCCTTTTGATAGTATAATTTGCTCCCACCTCATATTTAGCTGTGCTATTGTTTCATCATCATGATGTATATCACTATACCAAATCGTCATAACGGTCAGTCCATTGAGCTGCCCTGTGCGTTAGATAACAGTACAGGGTTCCTAGAGTTTGCCTTATGCAAACTGGTATACTACCGACAGTGGATAAATATTGGGCCCGAACAAGATAATGATACATTTTCTATTACAAAGCGTGTGGGTGGTGAGCTTGGTGTGATTCATGTTAAGATCCCACAAGGGTACTGTCACACCCGAACCACAACAAGAGCCTGTGAAGGTTCCTAACCTTCAATCCCCGTAAGTTATTACAATATATTTACAAATATTATCACACACTCACTCACTCATTCAGCCCTAATTCCCCCCATGCATTCATATATAATATCCACAACAACACTTGTTAACACTCCAAACTACTAGGGTCCCCAGATATGGGTAATAATCAATCATATACACAATACATCAAAATCAGACTCAACAAATATACGACCTGGTGGGTCTTGGCTCCATGAATCTTAGATCCTATGAATGTACAACATAAAACACAGTTCAAGTCCAGTTCCAATCACATACAGATGTCAACTGTCTCTCATATCCTGAAGTTGGTTGGTAGTTGGTGCTCGATGGAAAGTATTCCCGTCCCCTGGTATCAGGTCACTAGACACTGGTGTGGACACTCACTGTTGAGCCGTCGACCGGCATGGGCTGGGCACACTTACCGAGGACGACGTCTCAGCCACGCATACGTCTACGTTGGTGTCTCCGACGGGCACTGATGCATAGGACAAGTCATTTAGTCCAACATAAACTATTCACCTTACAATGGATACGTATCCTATCCAGAATAGTTAAAATGCACATAGATACTGTGGTACAAAACACTGACCTAACTCCAGGAGCACAATTACAGAAAATCATGGATTGTACAATTATACATTAATATGGAGTGGTTACATTGTTAAACGGACATATGGAATATATTCTATACAAAATAGATATTAATAGCTGCCCACCAGGATATATAAGTATGTACAATATAAGATAATACAATCTGTAGGAGTTCATAAGTAATTGATATAGTTTTGCAATACAATATAAGTATAAACACTATTTGACACTCACGCCAGCGGGAGTCCACAGCAAACTTGAAATAAGGAAGTTAGTTTACCTGTCCTAACATTCCTGTCCGCTGACTGCGAAGAAGCTTACTCTTGGCTATTTTTTTATATGTTTCTCTAATTATACAACAAGCTAAAATGTTCATCACAAGCATAGCCCATACCCTGTCACCGCTTTCACTAACAATGGTCAATCAGTCTCCCACTCAAGCTGTCCACTCAGTCCTCAACATTCTGGCTTCTTAACAATAGATACTCAATTCATTCAATCAATCATCCAAGCTATCATGTCATCACAATACACTCTGGCTTATTGGCCCCTTCATTGCTAAATACCATACCAAATACTTTAACCCGTCCACTCTGACTGTAGCTCACCTTCTTTCATACAAACAATCACACTTCATACTGGTAAACATAGGATAGGCTTGCCTATGGATCTTAACAGTATACAATGCGTTTTTGTTTACAAAAAGAATTGTATTTGTTTCTTGACTATAGTGTTCCAATGAGGATTTATCTTCATGTTTTCTAAACATGTTTAGTGCTTTGCAGCGTTCGGTTTTAAGTTTGCTACATTCATCATCATACCATTCATTAATCACATTAATTTCATATCTGATGCTGCTGAACAGAGGGCATCTACAATAAATTAAGTTAACGCTGGAATCGATACATGTAAACGCACTATCCACAGACTTGTCTAGAATATCCTGCACACATTTTGATAAAAAAAATTGTCTAAAAGATTCTAGTTTGTCATTATCCCAGACAAATTTGAAAGCATGTTTACTATTATTGTTGTGTATACGTGATTCCCTGATCTGAAGCGCACGTAATGTCATAGTGACCAGGAGATGTGTTGACTCAGTTCGAGACGGTATTGCAAAATCACTTACATAATCAAACAGGGGTGCAGAAGAAATAATATAGTCCACAACACTTGCACCGTTACTACCAATGAAAGTAAAATATCTGATCTTAGAGTCAGGCCCACATCGCCCGTTCATTATGTGAAGCGCAGAGTTCATGGAAACATCGGATATTTGTCTTCACTGTGTTGAAATGTTTCCAACATAGAGAATGACACCGAGCCCCCTCGGTGGGATTCGAACCCCGGACATCTTGGTCCAGATTCGGCACGCTAGCTACTGCGCTATCCCTCCATCGACTTTAAAATTGTCCAAAACCTTTTAGGGTTTCTGTCCATATTTTATCGTAGTTGTTTGACACAGTCTTTATTATAAACCTTAAATGCTTAAAAGTTTACTATACTTTTTACTCGCTGCGATATACAGTTCTTTAGAATGAAAATTATTCTACTATATACTCGCTTGCGCCTGTAATACATTATACGACAGGCTACAACATTACTATACTCATTGATCTCATCACTATAATCTATTTCTGTACACAGTTGATTAATTACAACTTATCAATATTACGAACAAAGAGTTTCCTCTGGTCTGAATTCAACTTATTTATGTACAAGTTTATGTACTTCTCTATTTTCCTCAATTATTGGCATAATCTGATGTTGGTTACATTCTAAAATAAATAACAGACCGCGGTAGACAACCGATAACATTGGGTCAAACTCCTGCACCTCAAAAGTAAGTATTTTTGTAAATGCGTCCGCTGATGCGATACAATAGTCAACGACACTGGCAATTTTACATGTAAGTTTACCAATACCTTTGTCTTTACCAATTCTTCTGTTTACAATATATACATATGGAACGTAGTCAAGCACCACCAAATTTCTATTGTGATACTGAAGTACATAATGATAGAGATAACATAATTGGTGTATGTTGTATTCGAACTGTTTGGGTTTGCTGTTAAAACAATCGCGCAAAAACACTAAACGGGTATCTAAAAAAGCACTATTAACTCGTTGCTGAAATCTGTATAAAAGATGAAAAGTTCCAATGCATTTGTCATTACTTTTTAACATGGCTCGAAGAACACTCTTTGAAGCAAGAAGATGGCAAATTATTAGCATGCATATCACCGGGATGTCTTGCAGGGCCATTGGACGACAACTGAACATTCATCACACTATGACCAGCCTCCTTGTTCAGAAACCCCGCCAAACCAACCATGTGAAGGACCGACCACGACCAGGCCAGCCACAGAAAACGTCTCGAATTGAAACCGTGACCTAGTGCACCTTGTTCGACGTCAACCGTTTACAACTAGTTACGTTATTTAAGACATATGGCTCTCCAACAGACGTGTGAGTAACAGAACTGTAAGAAATCGATTAAAATCCCTGGGATTGAGGGCTAGACTTGACTAATCACCATAAAAGAGCCCGTTTGAAGCGGTGTGTAGCCCGACGTCACTGGAATCTTGCATCATGGAGAAAGGTGCACTGGCGATGAAAGTCGTGTTTGGCTACATGTCACAGACGTGTTTGGAAATAAAAAACCCACAGCATATTGCTACAAAGAACGCCCAAGCATCAGTTCCATTCAGTGGAGGGTCGGTAATGGTCTGGGGTTGCATCTTTCATGACTGTAAGCTGATTTGGTTACTGTACATGGAAATCTCAACAGTGATCCGGGTGATTCTGCAGCCTGTTCTTGTGCCACATTTTGACAATCATCCATTGACTACTTATCCTGTGTTTATTGATGATAACGCTCGACTTCATCGTTCTCGACTTGTGACGATTTTTCTCCAGAACAACGTGATAACTAAACTCCCATGGCCTGCCATGAGCCCAGATCTCAACCCACTGGAACACGTTTGGGACATCATTGGACGCCGAGTGCAAGTCCTGGGCCCACCTGTACAAGATCTGGCCGGGTTGGAAGCTGCTATACACCGTGAGTGGTGGCAGTCGCCTCTGGAGCGAATCAGGAGACTCACCACAAGCATAATGAGGAGGGTTGAAGCAGTCATCCGGTCACGTGGTTGATACACATGTTACTGACAGTGTGTTTGATACATGTTCACTAGATGTCAAGAAGATTTTTCACCTGGTAACAATCACCATTTTCGAACTCTGTAGATCAATAGTTAAATTGTAAAGGGGTAGTCGATCTTTCATGTAAAATCAGTGTTAACGTGCATATGCACGGAGATGAACTCCCAGAAAATAATAGCATTTCCGCTATAAATGTATGGTTGGGCATCGTCAAACCAATCTGGAAAAAAATCGGGTGGTGCTTGATTAAGTTCCATGTTAAAACAATCCATTGTTTTTACGCAAGTCCAGGAGTTGGTAACCGTTACAATTTGTTTCTTTGTCCATTGATACTCTATCTAAATTTACACCTCTGCCAATCAGTAATTGAACATTCAAAACACTAGTTCTTCATCAATAGTTTGGTTTTTACATTAAAACTTATCTATCATAATAAAATCTGTCGTAAAGGCAGTCTGATCGAAGGGCGAAACATCCTGGATAAATTCATGCTATGATATCTTTGTTACTTGCGTACGTTACATAGCCAGGGCTATGTAACGTAGATATCATTGCAACGTAGATACCCCCGTAAATCTAGAGTTACATTCCTTTTAATTTGCGGACGAACACAAACAACACACGTGTACATATAAAGTCGGTATACATGGTCAAATAAAATTGCATTTGGTTTCAATAAATTTAATGAACTACAGCAATGTGATTTAAACATATTTTTTCAGTAATGAATAAGGATTGGTAAACAAGCCGTGTAGACTTATAGTAATACCTCTCCAGTACAAAGTCTATAAAAAATAAAGTGTACAATATAAACAGTAGCTGCAGAAACTACGCCCTAGGCTATTGGCTCAACTAAAGAGCGACAGGACTAGCCTTATAGTTACAGTTTCTGCAGCTAGGATTCATCCAGGATGGGGACATGGGGGCGAACAGGTTGTGGCATACGTTCTGCAGTGGAGCCGTTTTGTCCTTTTCCCCTTCACCCCAAGATGTTTGAAAAACCTACATTTTACGAGTTGCTGAAATAATGTATGTCAAACTGTTTCACCGTCAACGTAAACACTTAGATAATGAATAATATGTACAATATAAACAAATCGTTTCGTGTAAAATAAAGATTCTTCTTTTAGGAGTAACCGTCACGTGACCAAAAGTGCTTTGCAGTAAATAGGTTGATGTAAAAATGTAGACTGGTTGTTGCGGCCAGGCAACTACATCAATTTGAGAACTGCGTACCTGTCGAAGAGCTATTTTGTATCTTACATAATCTGTGTTAACGAAAACATAATCAAAGAAGTTTGACATTCCATGTGCCGTTCACACACGTAACAACTGTACCGAACCAAGAGATAAAGGGGTACTTAAATTAATGCTTTTTTAGTTTAAAAAATAATATAATATATATATTATATATATA